>JAUESF010052741.1:0-16213 GCA_032274765.1 Malacoctenus tetranemus | reverse complement strand
TGAAATTCAGATTTATCTGTATATAAAACCTTTTGTGACACAACACAACAATTGCAAGTTTACTTTATTACATTTAAGTCACATTCATTTGATAAAATGTATCAATAGAAATATTTCAGATTGTGTGAGGCTTTTACTTTAAAAAACATATAGACTCTTACACAATACCAGCAACAGTTGAACCCTCAATATTCAGATTTTTCTTTTCTGAAATAAAACGTCGCACTTGTCGTGAACATCGCCCACTTCTGGTTTCATCACAAACTGTAGCCGAGTCTTGTGGAAGGAACCAGAAACTCGATTTCCTGAGGAGAAAATCCTGGAAAATAATAAAACATTGTTTTTGTATTTCGCCTCACGTCATAATGTGACCCTTGTTTAATTATGCTTTGACCCACTAATTAAGCATTAACAATTTAGCTCTTCATAAACGGGCTTTAGTGGCCAAATACTAATACAACAGTGATCTAATTTGTCAGAGCGTCCAAATCCTCCGTGCAGAATGTGAATCTCTCGCTCAATGGCCAAAAATGCATTTTTTCGCCGCTAGTCTCTAATGACTCCTCGGCGGCGATCAGACGACCCCGGTCTGACTGTAGATGTCAAACTTGGTTGTATGCGTTGTGCAGACGGTTCCAAAATACCTCCCAAAAAAACTGGCAGGCTGCGCCCGCGTTTGTTCCCTGGATGAAAAGCCGGCTGCCGAGTGTGAACTTCTCAATTAGAGGAGATCCACTGACCCAGGCAGAGTTTGATCACCTTCGCCTGAAGCAGCCGGCAGCCCCCATCCTAATTTGGCTCTGCCCGGCGACACCATTTGAAAAGCGTCATTGTTGGAGCGGCTGGGAAGCAGGTTGAACGTGGGACCATCGCTGCTATTTCCATCGGTACGGTTATATACTGTAGGCTCATCGCCTCAAACGACCTCGGATGAACCCCCCCCCCCCGCCCTTTAAAATCAAAAACTCTTCCTCTGACAACGGGAGGAGGGAAGAGGTGACGCTGTGCTAATGAGAGACATCTTGGAGGGAGCACAGAAAGCAACTGTTCGCTGCGGTGAGCGTGTTTGACGTGAAGCGCCGGGGATCAGCTCCATCAGGGATCTCTGGCTGTGATGTTAACTAAGGACAGCAGAGCGACGTGATGTGATGAATGCACATGTCCTCAAATGATCCATGAAGCCATCGCGACTGATTGGACTCAAATTCATGAGTTTGTTTTGGTTTGAATTGATTTGACAAAAAATTAATCGAGAAAAAAAACTTTATATCTCAAGTGAGCTGATCTTATGTTAGGGGGAAGATGCTCTATGATCTGGATGTTAATTGGTGGAAGATGCTCTGTAACCTGGATGTTAGTGGCAAAAAGAAGCTTGTTAATCTTGATGTTTGTGGTGTAAAGATAATCTGTGATCTGGATTTCAGTGGGAGGAACATGCTTTCCATAACATGGATGCTTTGCGAGATTCTCTAGATTAATGATGAGAAGAAGACACAACAACAGAAACAGCAGAGATAAACCACATACACGCAGACAGACGCAGACAGTTCTTGAGTGGGAATCAACTCTGTATACAAGTTCATCCAACTTCTTGGACTTCTTTGCTTTTTTTCTTGAAGGAAGATGATTTCAGATGGCATGAAGGACGTGCTCCTCCCCCAGTAAATGGGAGTTTCAGGAAATAATAAACAAACAGTGGTTCTGGCTAATGCTAAAGCTAACAGCCGCTCAGCTGACCAAAAATCTGGAGGAAGTGACGGCTTAAAAGTTTTGAAAAACTTCTAACAAAACAGTGAAGAAACTGCAGGATGCTTTCAGAAAGGCGTCCAGACTGTCATCGAGACTTTGCTCATAATCCGAAGGTTGTAATTAAATCAGTCAGACGTTTCAATGCAGAAGACATACCGTACTGTTTTTGAGACAAATTTGTCCCATGGTGACAAAAAATACATCAAGCAAATGTTCCCAAACTGTCGGCGTCCTGCCTGTTTTTTGGCAGGGAGCTGCAGGAGAGGAGTGCAGCAGGGTAAGAGTGAGTGAGAGGGGTGTGTGTAGGAAAACATCTTGATGGGTTGTGTCCGGGAACAGAAGGAGGGCGGGGAGGGCCGATAGCGAGGGCGGCTTGGGGGGGTCCCGAGTATGATTTGATCCTGGAAGGCTCAATTAAGTGGTTCGTTTACCCCTCGTGTGGAGCTGGTGAATTGGAGCCAGGTCAGCTCCGGGTTGAGGTGTTGTTCATTATTTTTCCGCCTGTCGGATCCCATGAGCGGCGGCTGGAGACGGTGGCTGCTCGGCGGCCGAGGAGCAAAGGGCCTGCCGGTGGGGTACGTCAAACACACTCAAAGCCTCTCCTCTTGCCGGGGGGATTATGATCAACAAAGCATGTCCCACACCTGCACCGGCCAGCACAATGGAAACTCCGCGGGCCAATGGAGACGCAGGGAGAGAGCAGTTATTAGAGGCCCCCGCTAATGTAATGGATTACATTAACCCCTTCTGTTGTTCTTCCTCCTGGAGCTTAAACATCAAACTGACAGACTCCACATCCCATTGAGAGAAATCCCAGTAACACATTGTTACAATAGCTTTATTCCAGTTTATCCACCAACGGGGAAGTCCGACATCTCTGCTGATAAACCAGCCTGATGACTTTACCGAGCGCTGCGCAGCCTTCACCCACCGCTGGTACTCAGATTACTTCCAGCTGCTGACTTTGATGAAATCAGTCGGATCAGAAATGAAGGGAGGATCACTTTTGGCTGTAAAACACCAAAAATAACCTAAAATGCAAAGGCAGCACAGACATAAAGGTTTTCTTGCTGATCATAAGTAAATAAATTCAATTAAACTGAATCAAATTAGGTCTGAGCATCAGACGTGTTTAACGACTTGATGTATGGAAATTGGACAAATTGTTATTGCTGAAGACCTAATAAAGTCCTCATGGAGTTCATGTTACTTTGTCAAATAATTTAGTTCGATAACAATGTGTAATTTAATCTGTAAAGGATCAGAAGAAGGTGAATTAAATATATTTGTGTTCTGTATTGATGCATGTGGAGGTAGTGTCTCCATAAACCCAACTGCAGGAAGAAAAAACACCAGTTTTCTTGGCTGATGCTGAATCTCAGACATGCCAACAGGTGCCTGGAAGGTCCAAAATCACTGAAATAAAAGGGGGGAGTTCTTGAAACTGAGCAGTATGCACAGACCCTAAAACATGAGGACGGTGCTGTAAGCTTGTTGTGCTTGATCAGTGGGTGTAATCTGCTCTGTGTGTAAGAGCATCCGGTGATCCCGTCAGCTTCAAGTTAAATGTCATTACCAGCAGTGTACGCAGCAGGTATCGCTCAGCACTGGAGTAAATAAGAGCCTTACTTCTTCATGTTCTCCATGTCCCGTCTCCTAAACTGTATCAACAAGTAAACAGCCTTGTTTACCCATAACTGCGCAGTGGTAACGCGGCCTGTGAGCGTGTTGGGGCTTTATTTCGGAGGTGTTTTGGAACAACATAGCAGGAGGATACTCAAATATTTTCAATGAAGGAGGGTGTCAGTCCCCAGGGAACCCGTCATGGGCGAATTAGACCAAAGCGCGGAGGAATGTACATGGCTGCCCTCTTCCTCACCCCCTCCCTGACACTCCCACCACCCCCTACGCACACACACACACACACACGCATACCCACACACACACACCCGTCTCCTCTCTTTTCTGCTTTAATTGGGCCCATTCTCCTGGCACCTCTCCAGATCACACTGTCACTTTACACTGCGTAATAAGCTATTAGCCCTGGCCGAACTGGGCTGCACCGCCACCCCACGCTAATCGACATGGACGTGGTCATTGTGCGGGACCGGGACTGAGGACAGCACAGTGCAGGGCATTGTTATGGCCGGGACCCTCAGGGCCCTGGATGCCCACTCCCTGGACAGCGGAGGGCTTGCAGGAAGGGGACAGGAGAGGGGGGGGGGGGTAAATAGAAGGAGGGGGGATCAAGGGGGAGGCGAACTCACTCTCGCTGCCCCCCGAGGAAACAACAAAACAAACTGTAACACCTTCGGTTCAGGCATCGTGCTTTGGTCAAAATATGACTTTCTGGAGCATCTGATGGAATAAAGAGACCCCCCATTAACTGGAATAGTCGCAGAGTTGCAATCAACAGTGCCAATGCTAATTGTAATGCTAACAGCTGACTTGGTCAGAGTGAGACAGCAGCTCTGCAGCAAGAAACCTGTGATCAGAAAAGCCTGAAACTGATCAGTTGTTCGTGCATTTTGCTTTGATTATCAGCTGCGTCAAATAAAAGTGACCAATGTTCTTTTGATTTAATGCCACTAAATCTATAAACAACATGTTTTATGATTGCACAACACTCCCAATGCTTTAGCAATGCAACTTTGACTCACAATTCACTGAAAATATACTCAAATTTAATAGAGAAATACACACAAAGAAGTGTTGATGCATCCTATAAATCTCCACTCTGAATGTGAGCGTCGCTTTGTGCCTTGTAATGAGTCTACCACCTCCATGAACCCTGCAACAGAAAATACAAGTCCCGACACCTCCGGGCAGAAAATGACGGGGTGAGACGAGGCCTTGGCGCTGCAGCCTGTCTGAGATCAGCGCACACGCTGGCAGCGAGGCAGACGGGGCCGTGTTTTATGTTCGGGGACGTACAGATGTTCACCGCTGCAGCGCCGCGCTCTCATTGGTCGGCAAGCGGCAGATTCTGCTCGTACATAAATCAAACGCGAGGAAGTCGGCTGAAGGGAACCGCGGTGACTTTAATCAGCTGAGGGAAATCATCGGTGCCGACGTCGTCTGTTTTGCTGGTGTGAGGGCGTGTTTGAAGGAGTGCCGGAGTGCAGGCTGGGACACAACTGTGAACAGGTGCACGGTGGGGGAGGGGAGCCCACTGTGGTGGGGTTAAATCAAGTCAGGTTAGGATTCAGATGGTCAAAGATAACTTAGATTGAGTGAAGTTAATTCAAGGTTAAAGTTCGTATTGAAAAATTAAACTGAACTAAAGTTATTTCCAAATCACATTCTTGAAAGAGTCCAAAAAATACAGTCAAGATTCAAAATAAACAAAATAAGAACTCTGGAAAATTACTTGTTGACATAAGAGAAACAAAGAAACGCTTTTTGCTCATTTCTCTTGGAGACTCTTGAATAAAAGGGGGCTTGGTATCCCACCCTGACACTCCCTGATGCAGCCTCTCAGAGCATCTCCAGACAGCCGCCGCTCGTCTTTCCCTCCAAAATCTGTGCCGCCAGTCAGCCGTCACGACTGGGAGCTGACCAGCCGCCCCGAGCGGCCGTGACCCCCGGGCGGCCGCTCGGGGCGGTGAACCCAGACAAATGTGGGCGAGGAACCTCCGAAGCAGTGAACCTCACGCAGTGAATCCCCACCATCAGGCACCAGCCATTAGAACACACACACACACACACACATACACACACACTTACAAGTTCATACACCTCCCTCCGCCCATCCACCCCAACAAAAATCAGCCCCCACCCCATGTTCTTGAATGCTCCTCCAACACCGGCTCTTCGCCATGGAGGCTGATTCCGCCCTCTGGATGAACCTTTGCTGAGGACCCGTGGCTCAGAGGGGGCTGGATTAGAGGGTGGAGGCAGAAAGGGTGTGTGTGTGTGTGTGTGTGTGTGTGTGTGTGTATGTGTGTGTGTGTGTATAGACTCAAACACATTGAAAGGTCCTTATTCAGAAGCTAAAAATGGACTTTTAATAAGATAAACTACGAAAGAAAAAAGTTTTAAAGTGTACTTTTTTTGCTACTGCCTGTGACCCCCCACCCCCCACCACCCACCCACCAATTTGTCTGGATGCAGTTGCTTCTCTGTGCACTAGCAGTAACACTGACGGTTAAATGTGCCACCCAGAGGTAGGAGAAAGGTGTTGTGATGGCTTGTTGTGTTACGTGTACTTGGAGTGATTGACAGAACTGAAGTGTGTGAGGATGTTGTGGGTTTGTGTGTGCATGCGTGTGTTGTTTACAGTTTACACTGCAGCACACTGGCAGGCCATCAAACTCGCGCTGCTTTCTGTTATGAGGTAAACATGATCCGCAAACCGAGAGGGAAGGCCTGGACATCCAGCGCAGCCCCAGGAGCCCCCCCCCCCACCCCCCCTCATGTTTAACAGGAATGGGCAGAATGTGTGACAGGAAGGAAGAGTTCTCTGAGTATTTGGTGACTTTGGGATGTGATGAGCAAAGAGGACGAGTTGTGAATGAACTCGTCCTTCAGGTGCACTAATTGGCTGTGACAGGCTGAAGTTGTGAACCACTGAGCAAAGAGAGAGGCGTGTGACCTCTAACATGCACCACGCTGACCTCCGCCACCACAAAGCTCCGTTTTTTAGGCTATTTTTTGAGATGACCTCCCAACGTGCATGTTGCAGCTTGTTCGTCGCCTTTTGTCACAATGATTAAAGACCAATTGTGTGTTTAAAACATCAGTTCATGACAGAAAACATTCAGTAAACACGACCTGAGCCTCGAATCCCTGGGGCAGCAGGTTGTCTGCATGCTAATGTCCCCGTATTGGCAGAGCGAGTGAGTTTGTGGACCACCTGATTGCAGCTAACAGAGAAGGAAAGGGTGGTTATGGTCTGGGGGGTTGAATGTGTGTGAACCAAACGGGGGGAAGAAGTGGAAAGCCCCCGGCGCAGGTGCAAACCAGGGCCATCCGCGACGCTCCGTCAGCTCCGCGCCGGGCCAGCGAGGGGTTCAGACTGGAGGGGCGGGTGGAGGTGGTGGACTGGTGGAGGGGCAAGATCTTCTCACCCCGTTGGCCTTCTTCTGCGAAGCGGAGCTGGTAATTTGAAGAGGGAACTGGACCGGTGCCCAGCGGCACAGCAGAGCCGAGGCAGCCAGGCGGCGAGGCTGCCCGCGGCCGGGGCTCACAGCGGGGAAGTGGGGCCGAACTCAGGACGACCAATATGCTTTCATTCACCCTGCTTTTCTCCTCCGAGTGCCCCCCCTCCCTCCTCCTCCTCCTCCTCCTCCTCCTCCTCCTCCCCCTTCTCCTCCTCCTCCTCTCATACTGTACTGATCCACTTTTCTGTGATCGGCTTAGTCCGTCTCTGCTTTTTCAGACGGTTCATCGACTCCATTGTTGGAGATGCATTCCTGCAGAAATACAGTTTATTTCTGTATTATTCGCTTTTTCCCCCCATTAGTTTCTTTTTTAGGGGGTTTCCATTGAAGTACAAAAGAAGTCAGTAAATAAAAGCAGACATTAACACACACACACACGTCCCTGACTGTTCTTTGTGAAAGAGTTTGCAGTTTCATCCCGTTCCTGCTCCAACACACCTGAATCTAATGAGTGTCATCATGAAGCTCTGCAGAAAGCCTCCTAACGAGCCGCTCGCTGCAATCAGGTGCGCTGACACTGGGACACGTTGCGGGCATGCAGGTCTGCTGCCCTCGTTCGCCAGCGATGCCCACCTCTGGCCCGGGGTCTGCACCCTGGGATCACCTCCCCTCCACTGAAACCCAAGGTTGTAAGAGCCAAATAAAAAAACGAATGGATGGGCAACGTTTTGTAAGTTGAAGAAAAAGGGCACGGGTGACGTAATCCTCCTCCAAAAAAGCTGCTGTTTTTTTTTGTGTGCGTCTGTGTTTTTTCCCTCCAACGCAAACGTCTTGTCGCTTTACCTGCCAAGCTCTGTGAGTCAGTGTGAGGTCTACATCTGCCAAGGCAGGCACAGCAAAGTAATAGAAGGTAATAAAGTACCCCGTAATAGAGCATGGCAGAGGAGGTAATTATAGTGAGGGGTGCCTTTTAAAGGGTTGTTTGTAATGATTCATGGTTGCACAAATGCAATTTTCCTGTCACTCCCCTCTCATCACTCATTTCTGCAGCTAGCCTTCCTCTCACCCCGACCTGCAGCATCTCTCCTGCCGACGAGAGGAAAAAAAAAAAGAGGTACTCGACAGAAGTTCAGTAATCGTTCCGTTAATGGCTTTTTTTTCCCTGCCGGGTTTCTGTCCCTGCAGCTCCCAGCAGCCCCGCTTCATCCTTCACGCCCAAACAGCTCTTGAATATCAGCATTTTGCTGCAGACGAACACGGAGGAGCCGGTTCGATTCCAGTCAGCGTGCATGTGTTAGCCTGCAGAAGGAAGCACAATGCTGGAACGCGTAACCTTTTCACATTCGCAGACGTAATTAGGTGATAACGACCCGGGAGTCACCCACTGTGGAGCTTTACTGCTATTCAAATGGCTGGATGGTGTTTTTTTATTCAATTTTTTTAGAGATGCTTCTTGTTTTTTTTAACATTCTGCAAAAGTTTGCAAGCAAATAAAAAGTGAGGTTAGTACAGGTCGACATGTTATAGCGACAAATGGCTTCACAGAAAATTCGGTATTTTTTTGCTTAATTGGGAAAAATGTCCCCAAAAAATCCTTCTAACTTTCTTTTCAAAGTACAGAATAATCAACAAGTGATTTAAACTGCATAATTTCTTTCCTACTTTGTGGAACCACAATGAAAGTTTGTTTAATTTGCCTCCTCAGGTACTTAAATGTCTCACAATGTCTCATATTTGTACTTTCTGTTGAGTCTTAATGTTTTTCATGTTTATTACCTTGATGTGATTTTTTTTTGTCGTTTGAGGTTTTTTTCTGCTACTTATTTCTTGTCTGATCTGGTCTATGCTCCATTTTTCATGGTAAATGTAGAGTTGTTTGATTTATTTCTTTGTCAGGTTTCATGTGGGCCTTTCTCTGTTCTTCCTCACCTGATCTCCAGGGCCTCGTGGCTCCACCCTCCACGTGTCTCACCTGCTCGTTAGCCTTGATTGCCTCCACCTGTGTTTCATCAAGACTCACCCTCATGCAAGCAGATATTGTATCCCTCAGTTTGTCCTTCGGTTCACACCCCCCTTAGCTCGCAGCTCTGTTTGTGGTGCTGTGAGTCTCCTTTTTGTTTCTTTGTGAGGAGTTCTCCACTTTAGTCTGAACTTGATCATATCGTCACTCTAGATCACATTTTATTCGTCCTCGGTTCTTTTCCTCTTGGTCCTTTATTCTTTAACAAATGAATGTTTCATACATGAGTTGTTTTTTTGTAGAGTCCATGAAACTCCTGCATCTTTTTTCATTTCCTCTTTTATCTTTATTGAGGAATTGCTTCTTTTTCACTATATCACAGAAAAAACCCTAAAGGTCACAAGTTGAGATGTCAGGGCCAAACAATACAGAATATGTGCCTTTAAACATGCACTGAGATCAGTTATTGCTGAATGAGTTGCTGATCAAACAGCAGAAACTCACAATAACACCACAGCCTCCTTTAAATTCCCCCAAAAAAGTTCATTACGGCCTTTTTCATGTGGTTTTCATGTGATGTTCTTAAACTGGAAAAGCCATCGTCTCTGCCCCTGAGTCATCTCTTCTCCCCCTGTCTCTTAGTCAGCCCTGACAACTCTATACACCTATTTGTCACCACAAGAAAAGCCCTCCTCCCCCACTGCCGTCGTCTTTAATAACCCGGGTTTGCATGAGACGTCATTCATGTTGCAGAAAAAAGCGCTCAGGCGGGCTGGAAGAGAGCGGCGGCGGTGCACGCAGCGGCACAACAACACGGCCTCTTCCCTCTGCATCCCGACCGAGAGCCAGACATCAAAGACAGGTGGAGCGAAACCATGAAATTACAGGTAAGGTGTCAATTACCCTTTGAAACCAAGCACTCTCCAAATCCAGGCAAGACCCGGCCGGTCCCTGGAATTAGAACAAATAAAGAGGAACCCAGGGGAAGAATGGCAGAGGAGGGGAGGGGAGAGGAGCGAAGGAGGAGGTTTTTTTTACGGGCCATGTTGACAATATGGCATCAGTAATTCAGCTTTAAATTACCCCCCTCCTCCTCTCCTCACACAACTGTACAACCACCGCCTGTTTGGCTACGTGAGAGCGTCTCGTCTGAAGAGAAAAATCTGCATTTTTTTTAACAGCGTTTTTTCTTCAAATTACATCTCTGATCTCCTTCAACTTGTTTTCCTTTTTTCATCTCCAGAAGCATCTAAAACAAATTTCCCCCTTGTAATGAAGGGTAAACCCAACTGTACGCCTTCTAATCTACACTCATATCTTTTTACGAGTGACATAAAAAAAGCTCTATAGGGCATAATACGCCGAGTGTAATGAGAGTATTAGTCATGCAAGTTTAGAGTCTTAAAAAGACAACAGTGAATTACTGTGTGCAGAACCTGTGGAGTCATCTCAATCGCGATCTCGTGCTCAATACTGTTTATTAGTTTCCCATGACTGAAACTGTCACTGTGGGAATTAATTGAATTAATTATTCTCTCTATCTCCTCTCTCTGATCTCCTCTCTGTGGGCTGTGAAGCCACTTGACAGCTAATGTGGGAAGAAGTAAAAAAACAACAAAAAAAAAAAGATCCACAGCTTTGAGTTACACAACACGCAGACAAACGTGAGCGCGGTGCAGCAGCGGCGCTGCAGAACACCCACAATGCCTCCACGCCCCAGCCTGCCTCAGCGCTGCCAGGTGGCCCGATCGCAGCCCGGCCTCGTAGTACCTGAAGAAGGAAGGTGAGGATGACCCGCAGAAACCCTTCATCCAAAGACGCTATTCAGTGTGAGGAAGGTGCTCTAAAATCCGTCCAGAGGTTGAGATAAACTACCAACAGGCAGACAACCAGAAAGGGAAGCTAGCAGCTATTTTAACTAATCAAAGCTAATATGCTACACACTGGTATTTACATCGTCAACACCGTTCATGTTTGTGTAATGAAAGCTGTTTATTGAAGTGTAAACATGAGTTTGTGACAAAGAAGCAGGGTAGCTGTGTACTTGAGACAAATGCTTTGCCTAATGCTAATGCTAATGTATCTACAGTGAGATGGACAGAGCCAAGTGTCACGAGCCAAGTGAAACTACTGCAGCTCCAAAATCTTGTTCTAAAGCTAATGTAGCTGCTACTGCGGATGATAACGAACGTTACCTACATTTGAAGAACTGTTCTCTGATGTTGCAGTAGCTTTATGAAGGATCTTTATTTGAATTATCAGCCCATTATCACTTGAAAAAGCGGCTTTGCACTGATGGATTATTTCATTACTTGAAGCTTTACTTACAAGGTTCAGAAGAACAACATGTTACAGCTGTTTCTTTAGTGAAACTAATGCCGATGACAGTGAAAGCTTTAGAACAGCTGTTAACCACAAAGTTTGACACAAATAATGACAAATACACTGGGTGAACAAGACTCGACACAAGCATTTGCTACGATAACACAACAGTTGGCCTCTCCAGCCTGACTGGTGTTTTTGTTTCGTCTACTGTCAAACAGTAAACACCTTGTCTGCGCGTCTCGATGTGAGGTCTTTTCAGTCGCGCATTGTGTAACTGCGTTGCAGTGTGCCAGCGCCAATTAACAAAGTCAAATTCCTGCTGTACCACTTTCACTTGGCACAAAGCGATGGTGACGCGGGGCGATCGTGAACAGGTTCAGGACGGCAGAAACCTCAAACGTCTTCATGTGGTGCCATCAGGAAACAGGGTCCAAGATGGTAGACTCACTGCAAGCTGTTTAATCTGGGTGGACGAGTAGATGACTTGATAAATAACTTAATTACGATTAAAACCTAGTAATATGAACAATAACAAGTGGAAAAATGTTTCACAAAAAGGTGTTTAAAGAGGAGAAAAAATAGTAATTATGATCAAATCTGAGTTACTAAAAATAAACTAGAAATTCCAGTAGAAAATATTACAATAAATTAATTAATTTGAAAAAAAGATTCAAAAGCACATTTATGTCGGAATGCAAAAAGATTGTAATAAAGAAATTAAATAAAAATATTTGAAATATATAATGAAGAAGTAAAAGTACTTTTCATGCCAAAAAGAAACCTTTGATAGAAGCCAGTGAAAACTGCAGTGGAAAGTATTGCAAATCATTATAACTTCATTTGCATTCACTTTTAGAGTGTTTACTAATAGTGTAGTTGTTAAATTGAGTTTTTGTTTCCTAATGGATGCTGCTCACACAAACAGGTAAACAAATTAACAAAGGGAGTCGGAGCAGACGAAGCGTCTGTCAGCAGCCGGATGATGACAATAAATCATCCACCTTTTTCAGGTTCATAAACAACTTGCCATTATTATTACGAGCTGCTGTGAGTCATTGTGGGCTGCGGTCGGTGCATCATCGCCGCTGAATGTTCCACGCATGAGTTCAACGCCGGAGTCGGCGTGTGGCTTCGCTCTGTGCAGGCCGAGCCAAACGCCTGTCAGGTCGCCCGACACTTCCTCGTGAACTTTTTCATTTCGCTCAGCAGGATTCAAAAATCTCTTGCTGTTTCCCAAAGAACACGATAAAAAGACACAATTTTATATCGAAAATGTTGGCATAAATGTTGTTTGCATGTTGAGTCACGCTCAATGTCGCAGTGTGTCACACTGAATAGATGAGTTGTGTATGTTTCTCGACTTAATATTCCACAATGCAAATGTGTTAACGCAGCCTTTACGAATGCTTTGCGTGTTTGAGGTCATCTGGGACAAAGTTTTCCAACCTCTTCAAGAAGTTTGAGCCATCCTGAGCTTTATTTTGAAGGACGCTGCTGGAGAACATTGGTGAGGCTTGATGTGGCGTGAAACTGGCGTCGAACTCGGTGACCGCTCGAGTTGGATCAGCCGGAGTCACGTCAGGTAATCTCTCGATCGAGTACACGTTGGAGGGTTCGAACGGGCCTTTGTCAGAGCCGCGCCGGGGAACAACAAGTCGGTGACATGTTTTCTGGTCTGAGCGTGATTCAGAAGAGGAAGTGATGCAGCGTCGGGCCAGGTGATCCAAAAACAACAGGGCCACCGCTCACTCACGCAGGCCTCTCAGCACCGCTGACAGACGAGCTGCTGCAGCGGAGGAGGTGTCGCCTCCCCGCTGCTGCTCGCACACGCGAACATGCATTTAAACATACTGAGTTGTTGATGTATTTTCGTGAGCGAGGGCCAAGTGTTCTGGGCAGATGTGAACAAGTTTCTGTCTCCTTGCTAAAGTGTCTGAATGTGGTGGATTTCCATTTTATGACCTGGACATAAATTACAGATAAAGATTTCAAAACAATGTTTCACTCAGGGTTTGAGAAGTCAAAGTTACAGCCGGGAAACACGTGTTACCACAGATCAATGCAACAAGTGTGACAACAGAAGTGCGTGGCGAGCAGCGCCTCAATGGGGGTCTGTTGTTGTTCAGCTGGAACAAGACAGCTGGCCCCCGTGCTCTGCCATTACATCGGATCCCCTTATTACAGAGAATCCCTGCAGTAATGGAAATAACCTGTCGTCCCGCGCCAGGTAACTCGACGTGCCCATAAATCAAACCGGTCGTGGGGGAAGAAGAGGGGAGGGGAGGGTGGAGGGGGGAAGAAGTGGGGTGAAGGGAGGATAGGAGGAGTTTCCAGAGCGTGTTGACAAGCTCGAACGGAGCTCGAGCACACGGGCGCTTAGGGGCGGAGCTAAGACAGACGGGCAGGTAGACGGGTGAGGAGACAGGCGGGTTACTGAAAGCAGCTCGCTTGCAGTTTACAAAGAACCAGCGAGAGCTGCGGCTTTATTTTAACTGTTTCTAAACTACAACGATGACTTCCTGCTGAAACTGTGATT
This sequence comes from Malacoctenus tetranemus, assembly GCA_032274765.1. NCBI lineage: Eukaryota > Metazoa > Chordata > Actinopteri > Blenniiformes > Labrisomidae > Malacoctenus > Malacoctenus tetranemus. Next base: position 2,541 of record JAUESF010052741.1, on the reverse strand, counting down.
GCTTCGACAGCAGCAGGCTGTTTGCAGCCCAACAAAGCTGCTCCATGGCTCCATCTGGCAGTTCGTAACATGAGCTTGGGTTCGCCCTAAAACGTTAGACTATGTTGCTTTTTCTTCGCTCCGATCACAGACCTCTTTGTTTTTTACTGACCACAGATGCAAACTACTCGGTTGCTTGTAATTAGCTCGTACACAAACCTCCTCAGTGGTTCCTGACAGTAATTTGTCAATGAGAGTCTTGCGGGCTTCATAATAATCAAGTCCTTCCTGGATTTGTTTTACTTGGTCGGGATTTTTCTGTTTATGAGAGGTTCGGATTCTTTGCGGTGTTTTTGCACTGAGCCATCCTGCCACACTTTCTCCTCCTGAGTTACGACTGCCTGTTTATGGTGTAAACCGGCGGTGGTGCAACCTTTACGATCCCTCAGGTTGATGTTGATCAGCTCTCAAGATGTTTGACTTTGGGGTTTGAATGGAGGAGTACCTGACTCCCCCTCGCTGAGAGATCCTGCACAGCACACGCGAGGGAGGTGTTTGTTATTGTTGGTGTGCAACAACAAAAAAACCTGACCTACAGTAACAGATATGAATCATTACATATGTTTAAACTGTTGTTTTGTTTTCGCTAATTGTCTGTGCATGGCTGAGTCTAATCCAACTGTGTGCACGATCTGGTGGGGGGGCCACTTAGAGAGCACTGTTTATCACTCCCATTAATAATAACCACCGAGGGAAAACACAAGCTCATATCCAACACAATGGCGCGATTGTGTTTGTAACGCAGCGCCGGATGACACGAGGCGCCATTAATATTCACATATATCTGTTACCAGTGTGGATTGCAGACCTCTCCTCCTTCCCAGGAGGGCTTGTTTAGCTCCGAGCCCCGAGGGGAACAGGTGGATTTTAGGTGCGTCTGCACAAACCGACACACACCAGGAGACAGCTCCGCAGAATGGATGGCATAGTTCAAATGTTTTTAATTAGCTGGTAATAGTGCCCTTTGTGTCCCGGACCTGCGTCATTTGCATACCTCGTGAGGAGGAAAAGGGTGATTATGTTCCATCATGCCACCCATTGATGTTTTCTTTGGGCATGCGATGCTATGCTGGCTTGGCAGGGGTGCCAGCCTCCACATCTCAACACAAAGCATTTTGTTTTAGCGCTAATTACATGGCGAGCGAGTGCAGATGGGCCGCGCTCCTCGCTCCCCTCTGTGGGTGACAGTTATTGACAATCGGCCCGGCGTCTAGCCATAATACCCCACAGGCAGGGGCAATCAGCCACTTCCAATATAAACACTGCAGGGAGAGGTGCTTCAAATGTGGCAGACTTCACCTTGACAACTGTAACTATGTTCAACAAATTAGTCCCGGGATCCGCGGGTGTTTATCCTCTGTCAAATGAAAGACATTGTCTTTCCCAAGACTGACAGCAGGGATCCTTCAGATTTGGAGCTTTGTTGTCATTGCTGCGGTCGTGAACGGACACGACGGACGACTCCTCAGATATTGTGTTTGACTTTTTCTTCTCCTGGATTTCACTTTGACCCACTGGAACAACACTTCACAGAGATCCACTGACTTAAGTCTGTCCTCGCTGAGTGACTCTCAGTCTTGTGTGAAAATGGTCGGGAGGGTCAGTGCCTGTGAGTGACCCGCAGCCGGTTCCTCGCTCCTCCGACCGTCAGACGTCTGCATCCGACTCTTCGTCGCAGCAGCTTCAAAGGCGGCCGCCCGTCACACCCTGCACATCAAACGCTCTCAGCCCCGTCAGTCAAACTTTAACCACAAGAGAACGAGCTCATCGGCATCTTAGTGAGTTCAAACTGACACTTGGATGAGGAAATAAAACACTGTCAGTGCAGTTTCCCATTTACAAATATTATCTTTGTGCACAAAACCTTCAAAGTATATTTTCAGTAATTTTACCTGCAGACATTTCAGTGTCCAACTTTGACAGGACAAACCTTTGACAGTGAACCTATTGGAACTAGCTTTCTTAGATGTTTGACGGCACATTTTTCCATCATTATAAGTTTGAAAGCAGACAAAATGATATTTACAATGTATGTCCAATTAGTGGCTCTCTCAGATCATCAAAAGCAGCCCTTGCTTTTTTCGTGACTGAATAAATTTCTGATTTGAAAGGAGAAAAACTTTTTCAATATCCCAATTTAAAAAAAACATTCTCCAACTTATTCTATTATATGTAGGGGCTGTTTTATAAAGTGCACCTATATCTCCTGAAACAGAAATTTGCATAATTCGTCACTCATTTCTCCATATATGTTCCTCTGTGTTTTCAGTCAGAAAAAGGTGACAAAGAAGCAGTTATACAAGAGAAGGAAGGACGGAGAAAGAGAGAAGAAACAGTGGCTTCATCCACCTTAATTAAACCATTGACAGCTTCCAATAGAGATTAATCTTCCTCAGCACTGACAGCTGCTTCAAACCCTCTGGGCTGACACGCACACGCACACACACACACACACACACACACACACACACACACACACACACACACACACACACACACACA
>JAUESF010052642.1:4034-16227 GCA_032274765.1 Malacoctenus tetranemus | reverse complement strand
CAAAAGCTGCAGCATAAATTTATACCAAGAACAAAAAATAAGCAGAAATACAGAAGGTTTGACAAGGAGTCTCCTCCGACCGCGTCTCACAGCCTTGCTTGCTCATTACGGTAGTGACAGATATCGCAGTTATCTGGTTCACTTATCCCACGCTCGTTCATTCCCTCTGTGACTTGTGCAACGGCAGCTAATTAACCGTCCTCGTACGACCTCTCTTCAGAGCATCCCTCCTAACCAAAGCGCAAGCTCTGGTCCCTTCACTGGACGGACGCTCGGCGCTTCAGCGAGACGGCTTGAAAGCCACAGCAAGTTCTCGAACGCTTTTAAGTTGAAAGGACGAGAAGAAGAATCAGAGGGGGTTTGATGAGTCGTGTGTTGGACGAGGTTTTACTCGTTGTTTGGCAGCCAAGTGTGGGGTTTTTTGCACTTTGGATCGTCTCAGCTGGTGCACATTAAACAGACTAACGAGTCCAAACGTCATGGATTCAGCGGGCGAGTCTTTCATTCATAAGTCGACCCCCCGTCTCATTATTCTGCAGATCTGGAGAAAGAACCCCTCCAGCCAAGATGCTGCATCGATTTGTGGGCTCCCGTCCTCGCCAAAAAAATCCATCGGCATCGCTGGCCTTTGCTGCCGTTCTGTGTCACGTCGACGCCTGATTCATGTGGGAGTCGTTGGATGTCTGAAAAAACTGTGTCCAAGTGTCAAATTAAGCAATTAGTGAGTAAATGACAGCATAAACTGTCCAAAAATGCAGCAAATTGCATTCACTTATCAGCTCTAACCCTTAAAGAATGATTTTGTCACATAAAGAATTTGAGCATTTTGCAGTTGGACTCAAAAGTCCAGTTAAATTGCTTCTCTGATGTGGGCTCTTTCCTCCACTCTACGCTTCACTCTCTTACACAGTGCTGCACATAACCTCAGTTAGTCGCAGCTTTGAACCTGATCGCGGCGAACCGAGGGTTGTTTGTTGTTCTGACGGGAGACGGACCCCCGATTTCATGGCGACCTGCCCGTCACAATTCCTCAACCCGTCAGCGTTGAGCTCAAGGGGCCAAGAGGAACGTCCGCCCCGGAGATCCGCGTATCAAGTTCACAGGTGGAGACGCCTGAGTGCATAAACGCAAACCCGTGTTGATCTGCGTGTAACTCACCCTAGCAACAGGCTTCTGAGGATGCATCCTCTGGGAGCCCCTGAATGTTTTCGCAAAGTCTTCAAGTGATCAATCACGACGGGCGCTGTTCCGCTCCCGAGGCTGAAGGTGTAAAGTGACTCGCCAAGTTAGTACCAAATCCAAACTTCCATTGAGTCTGCTAAGGCCCATATAACAGTGGGAGGGAGGGGGGCCAATAATATGCTCTGTATGTGGCTGCTATGAAGACAAAACAGGCTTACGGGGGGAGGGTTCTAGTAGTCGCAGGCAGCAGAGAGACAGGCTGTGCGCGACTTTCCACTACTTTTCTGCAGCCGAACCGACGGCTGCTTCATCTCTCAGGTGCTTTTGACATTAGGAGGCTCCAGAAAGGAAACAGTGATAGATGGGGCGCTCCAACCAATCGGCAAAGAGGGGGGAAAAAAAGAAACTTCGCGCGGACCCCCTTCAACCTCATAAAACACTCTCACACTCAAGGCAGCCAGCAAAGTGGGGAGCGAAAGACAGATGGAAAAAAAAGAGAAGAGAGGTAGAGAGCGGAAGAAAGGTTGGTAATCGAGACATCTGAAGCTGTGACCGATCGAAGGCGAGGAAAAAAAAAAGGAATAAGCGCCCGTCTGGCGACTAATAGATGCCAAGAGGCGGTGCCCGCAGGGTGAGATCCAAGTGATTAATAATGCTGAATGTTTTAATTAGCATCCATCAGAGCCTGAGATTGAATGTCTCCCCCACCAAAAGGTTCTCACAGACTAATTGTGCTCTGAGACTTCCCCTCCACCGAGGAGGCCGCAGCCGCAATTAGTGTGTCATGTCCACAAATATAAATAGAGGTTGTTGGGGGCTTTGTTTTTTCAGAGGGGGAGGAGGGATAGAACACAAGTATTAAAGTCAGAAAACTCCCACGAGCACCCGGGCTACTTTTCCGTCCCGCAGAGACGAGCCCGCCAGAAATCATAGGAAAACAAGAAAGCACAATTTAAAGTGTGTGTGTGCGTGTGTGTGTGTGTGTGTGTGTGCGTGTGCGTGTGTGTGTGTAACAAGGAGTTACCACTTGTCGTGATTTATTGATAAAAGTCACTGCTGATCCTAATTTGTCCTCTGGGAGTAGCAAAGATTTATTGTCATGAGGAAAAGACATCTGAACACTGAGGCTAAGCAGTCAAGTTATCCAGCAGCTAAAGCTAGCTACAAAGCTAATGGTGTGATAGCATTAGCATGAAAAGTTACATGGTTGTACCCAGCCGATTTTGTTAGAAACAAGCTGCACTTGTTGCAGCGAAATGCTACAAAATTGCCCAGAAACAATCAGACTGATTCATTGAGCCTCCTGAATCCTTTGTTGACTGTTTCAGATTCAAAGGAGAGATAAAAAAGATGCCTTGTATTCAAACATTTATATCCTGGTCCAAGCAGTCTCCAGTGACATTCACACCTGCGAAGCTAAAGCATTTCTCCCTCCCTTTAAATGCCTTGACCTTACCTGTTTGAACAAGAACGCAGCAGATTTGCACAGTAGCAGTACATGATGTACAACTGCAACCTTTTAAGGGCAGTTCAAGCATTTTCAGAGCAATTTGTCATCCTGCTAAAATAAAAAAAACTCCTTTCTAAAAATATAAAAACTGAGGAGACACGTCCCAACTTTTATATAGAGTTGACTAGTTTGACCCAGGAGGGCGATACATAGTTCTCTCATCCAACCAAAAAACAACGAAAAGTTCTTCCTGTAGCTACACACCGACTGCATGAAGCTAGCATGCTACTAGCTTAGGAATATCAAAACAACGACCACTTCATCAAAAACAGCCTGTGTCCAAAAACTCCAAATTTTTTATTTTCTATTTTTCAATCAAATTAGCTGCTGTTTTGAATTAATTTACCACACTCCTTTGATACACACATGACACAAATATCACCAACGCAGCTCTGGGGAGCCACTTGCCTGATTGCTAGCAAAGTAGCGTTGGCACGACTGAAACACACTGAGGACATACACGCTAAAAATACTTTTTTTATAGGTTGAATGCTATCAGTCGACATTGGGCTGCATGTGACTCCTTCACTGAAACAGGTTCGACTCCCCTCTTCCAGTACGTACGGCAGAAGGAAAGCCACAGACGTATAGAGTTTCCAATAACCACTTTATGTCCTCTGTTGTCGGCTGTCAGGGCTAAAGCGAGCAGAAGTTTTAGCAATAAACGTCTACATTTCGGGGCTGGATATTAAAGATGAGCGTCCTCACTGTATATCAAAAGGTTTTTTCGGGGGGGGGGGCAGGATTGAATGCGACAGATGGGACAGGGGGAAGACGAACGCATCCTGAGCTGCGCTAAACACGCCATTGGACCCGGTCCAAAGACTCTCTGAGAAGCGCACCGACGGGAAGTTCCTGCCTGCGTGCTGAGCACCAGACCCACAATTCATCAAATCTATAAGAAGGAAAGGAGGGGAGGAGGAGGGGAGGGGGGGGGGCTAAACCGATTTCCAGAGAGTCTGCTGAAAGGATTCAGGCTTTAGGAAATCACCCGTAACACACAGTGATATACTGTGCATGTCACAATGTAAAATAAAGACATAAAAGTATAGAGGCAGCCATGTTTTGCTTTGCCGACACCGCAACGGTCCTACTTTTATCTTGTGTGTGAGGGGGGAAAAACCCCGTAACACACACACACACAGCATAAACAAGATGGCTCGTAAACTTTTGTTATTGTCTACCGTGGTGCTTCCTTTCAGTGACGCCTCTGACAAGTGAGAGATGTATTCGGGGTCCAAATTACCCAGATGGCCTGTGCCCTTTTTTTGTTTTAAAGCCTAAAGCACTTTAACACAAGTGGTCGTATCACGTATGGTTTGAAATGAGTTACAGTCATTCAGTGAGAAGAAGAAGAGAAAAGATACATCGACATATAAACACACTCACAAATCAACACCAGCTTCTCTTGTAATAATAACTGTGACAGGGCGAATTCAGCAGGTGGCGTCTGCTAATCAAGGCTGACATGTTGTTTCATTAGGAAGCTATTTCTTTTGGATCGCCAGTTATTGGTGTGATGTTGATTAAGACAGAGGAGACATTATGTCATCCCTTTAAACAGGGTGAGGTGGGAGGAGGTGGGAGGAGGGGGGGGGGGATCTTACGAGAGAGAAGTTGAGAGTTTCACGCCACGTTCGTGATTATTATTCTCCTGCATCTTGTGTCCCAGAAAGCTGACTGGCAGCAGCACAAGTGCTGCAGAAATCTGCCGAGCTCGTTGGATTCTCTTTGGTTTGGCCCAAAGACTGAAAACTCCTGAATTCTTTCCAGCACGGGCTTCAAAGGAAACGTGTTTGTTTATCTAAAAAAAATGATCCCAAGAAGCTTTCTTTTTTTTTCTTTTCATAACCGAGTGATTTTCTGCTCTGCTGTTTCTCAGCGAGCACGTCATTCATCTCTCGGCAGGCTGCTCATTCTCCTCCTCTGATAACCCAAAGTTAAAGAGGGGTCGCGTTTGAAGCGAGCCGCAGCCGAGCGATCGCAATCCGTAACCGTGGTCGCACAAGGAACGAAAAAAAGATCCATGTGAAACACGTAAATGAAATAATGAATCCTAAAACCCCGCGAGGGGTTCGATTGCGTGCGATGTTGGACCTGGAAACAACCTGGAGCATTCCGTCCCCACTCGCGGAGACTCGATGAAGGTCCGTTCCAATTCCTCCCTTAAGCCTCAATCTAAACTCTCAGTCTGAAAATGTGTCACTCCCGCGAGGACCAAGTGCTGTCCCCTAACCTCCCTCAAACTTGCCCCTTAGTATGTACGTACGTCCCTCAAAACTGGGATTCTCCGCTACCTCCCTTGTTTTTAAGGGCCACCCAGAATGCATTGCGGTTTTAGGGAAACTCAACATGGCATGCAAACGGCATGTTTTTCTTTGTTAATGAAGATATTGCAGCAACAACACCTCCGTCGCTGTGGCTCGCCTGCGACTCGGAGGGAAACCTTTGCACGTGCGCCTGCGCTCAGCGAACGTGTCGACGCGCCGCGTGCGGCCTCTCAATTATGGACTCGCAGATGCTCCATTATGACGGGACGCTCCTCGCCGTCGAGCCGGGCGGCCTGAAATCTCATAAACGCCCCCCCCCCCGCTGCCAGTCTTCATCTCGCCCAGGTAAACAGATTACCCGTCTGAACGGAGTCGTGAATGGAGGCAGTTAGGCATGATGGAGACATATGCGAGCGGCGGACGGGGCCTATTGAAAGATTGGTTCGCAGCAGGGGGAGGAGGGGGGGTGGGGGGGTCGGAGGGGGGGGGTTGGGGCTGATGGCAGACAGATGCTGGGGCTTATTACAGTCGGATCACACGGGGCGAAGGTTGGGCGGACATCGCCGGGTGCTTAATGGGAACTTTTCCCAGCTCCCCGCGGAGAGCCCTGCAGCTCGTGGGCAAATTATGCAGACAAACAGGAACACGCTGCAGATGCCCCCCCCCCACCACCACCACCACCACCTTCGGGTGCACGTTTTCTGTATCAAACTGCAGGCAGGTCTCATTACAGAAGAAGTGGAATTCAAAGGATTTGAAGGGAGGCCCACATTGACGCGTCTGTGAACGCCTCATCACTCCTGTAACTCTGACGTCACTAAGATCCACACGAGACAGCTTGGTGGACTTGTCACTCAGCCACCCCCCCGCCCTCACCCCCCTCATCCCCATATGTCGAATGTGTAGAGAAGTGTTGATTGCAGAGATTGAGGAACGTGAAGCTAATTGTCATTTCAGTTGCCTCTAAATTCAATTATCTGGCTTCATCTCCTTGCACATCTGCATGTATGGATTTAGCTCTAATCTTTGCCGCTCCTGATGATTCATTTTATCAGTGATCAATATCAGTTGAGCAAACTTAACACACATGGAAGGTATTTCTTATTCCTCCAAACTTCCCACTGCGTCGACCTCTTCAGATTTCAGCTCTTCTGTTTGGGAAAGTTTACATTTCCTGACAGTTGTTTTGTCTCCGATTGGATTCGTTCACGTCCGACCTCGGGAGAGGAGCGTTTGAACGCCGGCAGCGGTGGCACGAGCAGGCTGATTTGAGCCGGCTCCGTTCCTGAAGCACAGCCAACGCTTGTTCCGCGCTGATTGTTGAGAGAATGGAGGAAGTGAGGGCACACTTTGTTCTGTGCAGCAGGAAGCGTCACGAGAACTCCTCTTCCTGCTGATACGGGGAGAGTCGTCTGCATCGAGTTTGTTTACTATGAACAATTAATGGGCTGAAGGAAATGCAGCAGCATGAATGTGAGAAAGAAAGTTTAACCTCAGCAAGTAATTAGGATTAAAAATCCTTCAATTAAAGAAATGGTTTAGATAGTTTAGATAAAGGCATTTAATTCTTAAGAATACTTGTTTAAAGAAGTTTTTTTTATTTCATTCCACCTGAGCTAGAGAGCTACAGTAAGTGAGGCTGACATGCTAACTTTATTAGCATTGGTATTCATACAAAAAGCCTAAAATTGTGCGACCGCTTTCTTTGCTGCCATTACCTTCTTTTTTTAAAATGTGTTTTTCCAATGATGTTAACACACAAGCTTTCTGTCACTTGCATGATTAATTAGACTGATTCCGGTTTGACATTAAATGTAGCTAGATCAAGCTAGCTTGTGTTTACAAATGATGGCGTGAGGCCTTTCTTTTAGTTTGAACGCCGGCAGATGGAGTGAAGCAGGAGAATCTTGGAGAACGTTGTGCTAAACGAAGCCAGCAAGAAAGAAACTGACTGAGAATGGTCCAACGGTGAAAAAACTCAGTTTCAGGGAAGCTAACAGATTTAGCATTTGTTTGCCTTTCAGCACTGAAAGCATTTGGACAAATGAAGGGGATTTTATTCTTAGATTTTTAATGCTAGCTTTGAAGCTCTCACTTCAAACTTTAAAATATTCCGCCGGCCCTTTTGAAAAACATAAAAATGCGATAGCAACGTTTATTATCCATTGGTACCCAGCAGTGAAACGAGAATACGGATGCTCGTGGAACGTCGAGGAACGTGATGGGGGGGCGACACCGTCGCTCGCCATTTCAGACGAGCGCAAGGTCACAGCGCCAAATCACGCAACCGACACACTTCGCTCATAGCTCCGTGTAATTAATTGAAAATGCCATCGCTTCCTGCCAGAGAACCCTCATTAATTCATTCGCATGCAGCCCCCCGTCAGTGGCAGCAATACCTCGGCAGGGGAGGGGCTGCTCGACACGTGTGGATCTTCCTGGACGAGGACAAATAAAGATGAGATTATTTACCTAATGACTTGTTAATGGAGGAGGTAAAAAAAAAAAGGGGCAGCTGCACAAACAAACACGAGAACGCTCCCGCGGCGATAAACGGCGAGGAAGCCGAGTCGGCAGAAACATGTATTTAGCCCTCGCCGCCATCAAGAGAACACACAGCATTAATGGAAGACATCCGATAACAACAACAACAACAACGCCTTCTCAAAGCCGGCGCTGGAGGGGCTGTTGTGAGGAGCGCCTCTGCCTTATACAATAATTACACCCTGTCGCAGGCCAGTGGAAAAAACAAGTGGATGCAATTACTCGCGAAGGGTTTGTTTTTTTGATCACAGGCTTCAATCAATGCTGAGGAGAGGATGGGGAGTCGGGCGTGGTGGGTGTGGGTGTAGGGCAGAGAGGCGAGGAGGTGGGGGGGCGAGGATGAGCAGAGATCACAGGAGGCATGTCGATGCCGGAGTGAAAAAGCCTCCAGAATGAGCAACGACGAGAGACTTTTTCAAAGGGTTTAGTGGCTGAACGCTACAGAAGCCGATGAATTCCATCAGTAACATGAAGTGTATCGGTTTCAATGATAAAATAATCACAAAAAATAATCAGGTTTTCTTGGAAATTAATGAGAAAGCAGTAATCTGTTGGTGCAAATTAACATTTTTGTTTGTTTTCTTGTGTTTCCAAATCCCAGACACTGTTATTTTCCTCACTTTTTGACAGATTATCATTATTTTTACATCAATTCTTTTTGGCTTCCTCATGAAAAGTGACTTTCTGCCACGAGTGCCGACTTTTGCGTCAGTCGAGCAGAAACAGAGAAACAACGACAGTCTGGCTCGAAGCTTTATAGATGTGCAGCGTAATGGAAAAAGAAAAAAAAAAAACAGAGTGGTGGTGGGTCCGGGCAGCGCCGTTCCATTAGAGGCGGTCCGGCCCCCCTCCCCCCCGACAACACAGGGCTCGAGCGCGCAAACAAGACAGTGATGAAAGCCCGTCGCTCACAGAGCAACGCAATGAAAGGCCGGACGTGCGCGGTGGAAATGGCGTCCGCCAGGCTGCCAGAAAGGCCCCGATTAAAGCACCGTCTGCGCATTACGGTCGGAGATGCGAGCGCAGCGTCCCACCGAGCCAGACTCGTCCGCGTTAGCTTGTAGCCTCTGAATGCACATGTTTATAGGACAAATCGCTGTCTCACTGCTCAGAGTTGGCTGGTCACATCTGAAAGCAACGACTTAAAGATGATGACGAAGGCTTGTTCCCGAGTCCGTCCTCGGCAGAGCAAATTTTAGCTTTGTTCGAGGGGTGGAGTTTCAGGGCGTCTCGTCTGACTTTATCGACTTATGCTCTGCAGAATATAGAGACGTCTATGCGGAATACAAGAGAAGTCAAGGCGAGATCCAAAAAAGTAGGCAAGACAGACTGAATGAGAGAGCAAAGGAAAAGGGGGGAGGAGGGGGGGCGACAGAAGAGGCCCTATAAAACCTGCCTCTGAACTTCCCCAGAGTGGAATCTGACATCTCCAGAGCGGTTGTTCAACAGGTGCGGACCAGATCTCGTAAAATTCACCTGTTTTCCACACTTTTCCTCCCAGCTGGCCACTCGGCCCCTCGCAGCTTTAAAGACTTTGGGGTTAGTTAATCGAGGCCTCTCAGGTGTAACAGTAATAAACATCTTGCTGAGGCGCATTGAGGAGATTTGGCGTCGTTTCCCCTCAAGCTCGCCAATCATGTCGCTCCGCCGGGAGTCACGTGATGACTTAAAGTTGACTCCATGTGATTATGTTGTCAAACCTTCAGTGACGCATTCATGAAAATCTTTTGACTGAGCACAGAGATGCGTCAGTTTCCTTCGCTGGTTACTCTTTAAAAAGAAGCTTTTCCCCGCGACCTCTCCCTAACTCCCTCTGTTCTCTCCCACGGCGAGCTGGAAGCATCCAGGGAGATGGAGGGGGGGAGAGGGGGGGGGGCTTCTTCTGATCTTTGCTGCTTTTGAATCGAACAGAGAAAGAGAGAGAGAGAGAGAGAGGGAGGAGTGAATCTCTATGTAATGCCCCTACAGTTAGTGACACGGAGTCTCAGGAGGAAAACCAGCAGCGCGTGAAGCTGCAAACACCTCACCTCTCGGTAACAGTTCACAGCACGACAAAAAAAACATACTCGTAGTACTCAGTTATGGAGCATCGTGGGGTAACCAAGAACTGCAGGATAGTAACCCAGTAACCCTCGGTGAAGCAATGTGGTGCTCTCACCAGTACGACTGAGGCTAAATGACGCCTGTTGCGTGAATAACATCGTGGAAAAAAGACGACTTGTTCACGTTGATCATAAAAACACACACGTGTTGTTTTTTTTCCAAGTGGTCTAAATTGTGCCTCGCGGCACCTTGAGTACCTCTCAAACGGCTCCGACAGCGCGCCTCTGCGTTCCCATAATCCTCTGCTTTTATCTGCCTTTTTGTTCAAGAGAGTCCATCTTCGCTTCGCAGCGCCGCATCTGCATGGACGTCCTGTAATCTCGCTGCTCGTTCTCCCACGGCTGGATGGAGGTTTTATTAATAGAGTTTCAAAAGGGCCCGTTTTGGCTCCTTGGCTGTGCATAAATGTGTTATTGTTAGAGAGAGTGGGAGGCAGGTGGTTCTTATGCACCGCACTGTAATCGCAACAAAAGCGCGCCGCTGAGATGACGATGATTCGCGGCCTCTCAGTCGGATGAAGCCTCGCCGCTAACCACAGAGGTCGCTCCTGCAGCTGCCGACTGAGAAGCTCGCGCCCACGCGGGTCAGGAGTGTCTCGGTTAACGCGCCTGGCGGCTGCGGTGGCTTCGTGAGCAAGCTGTGGTCGAACACCGCAGCGCGGAGACGGTGTGTTTGAGAGTGTGGGCGGGAGCTAGGTGTGTTTTTCATTCAGCAACAACTGTTGAATTCAGAGACGTTGGATCTGCTGTCCGATGTGTCCGTGTCCACAGACACAACACAGCGGCAGACACCATATCGACCCCCCCCTCCCTTTCCCATCATTCCATGTGAGCGCCGGTGCGATTGTGTGGCTGAGGGCCCGCGGTGCTGCGAGTCCGAGATAAGAGGGGCCAGCTGGCGAGCCGCGCACTGAGCTCCGGCTGGGGAGAGAGCAACCAACAGCAACCACCAGTCTCTTTACCGGGGGGGGAGGAGGGAGCGAGCGAGCTGGGACGCGATGTGAGGTGGTCCGGCGTGTGACTTGGGATCGGTTCCAGCATGCCGCGGCCCCCTAAGTTGCACTCACAGTGCCACAGATGAATGTTGCTTTCTGACCACTGACGGTTCTGGGAGGTACCTCAGGGTTCCGTTCTCGGTCCTCCTGCTTTTCTAGTTTATTCAGGAGACCTTTTGGCGGTTCTACCCTCAGACGACGACAAAGCCGAGCCAAAAAACTCTCGAATGCGGCCCCTGGCCCCCGGCCCCCGGCCCCCGGCCCCGAGCCCGTTCAGGCCTCGGAGTCGAACCAGCTGCCATCCAGGCTGAACGTGTGCGGAATCCATCACAATAACAAGTCTGATAATCACAATTATTACCCCATAAATCTCTCTCTCTCTCTCTCTCCTGGCTCCTGGATTGATGCCCCTTCTGCTGCTCACACACTTTACGTTTGCGGTCCGGCGTTGCTGACTCGACTGTGGCCAAAACATTCCTTCCAGAATATCAAACACAAGCGTGAGTTTCTTCTTGAGGGACGTTTTTTTTCCTTGCCGAGTAATTTACATCCACGGGGCTTCAGGAAAAGACGGGAGGAAACCGCCTTCAGGCAGTGAGCCTTTACTTCCCCCCTCCGCTCATCATTCTGCGATGAGCTCTCGATGATGAGGTCCTGGCATGGCGGCAAGAGGCGAAGGAGAGGAGGGGGTGCAAGGTGGTTTTGGCTACTGATGAGAGAGAGAGAGAGAGAGAGAGAGAGAGAGAGCAGGGGGACAGAACGAGATTGAGGAGGAGAAGGAGTTGGGAGGGAGGGAGGGGGTGGTAATGAAGGAGAGACATCAAGAGGAGGGCAGCGAGCCAAATGTAGCGGTCCCGAGTCAACAGGTGTCTAATGAACAGAGGGGGAGGGGGGGGGCGGCTGAGCTGAGAGCCGGTTTCTATTTTCTGCCTGAACCTCGAAGATGAGCACGTCCTTCCTCAGCGCTCACCGACGAAGGGGGGGGGGAGAGACACGGGGGGGTCTAAAGCCCCTCGAAGCTTTGCACCGACTTGTCGAGGATAACCCGACACGAGAGCGCTTTCATCCCGGCGCGAGAGGCGTTAGCGCGTTTTTTATTCCCTTTCTTTATTCTCTCTGCGACGGCCCCCCCCCTTCTGACTCATCACTGGAAAGGACGACGACGCGCAATTCGTCCTTGGTTCAGAATCAGGGGGCAAAAAAAAAATGAGAGCACGTTGCGGACGGAGAAGAAGAAGAGACAATCAACGCCCGGCAACCGACTGTCAGCCGCGCTCGAACGTGTTGGGCCCAGATAAGGCGCGATTCGATTGATGCCTCGCTCCACACGTCGGACGCGCTATAATTAGAGGCTGGCGTGCGTAAATAGTGCGGAGTGAATGGTGTTTACTTTCTGTACGGCAGGAACAAACATGAGAAGAAAAAAAAAAGGATGAATGGGAGTGAAGGAATGAATCAATTTGCATGCGACCCACTTTTCCTTTGTAATATGCAGATCCAGCCGTGAATCCGAGCTGAGAGCGAGAAGCTGGAAGTTGGCGCGAAGGAGAGCGATTGATATATGCTGACGATGTGGTTGTTTTTGTCACA
>JAUESF010052588.1:0-16232 GCA_032274765.1 Malacoctenus tetranemus | reverse complement strand
GTATAATCGGTAGTCTGTCACTCCTAGTTAGATCACACACCTGGTTTTAACATTCCTATGCATTCCTGGTGTTTCCTGGGTTCCCTGTCCTCCTGTCTCCGCCCCTCACTGATTAGTGTAGATCAGCTGCACCTGGTGGGGCGGATACTTAAGGGTGTGTTAGTGGGTGTCTCGTTGCCAGTTTGCCTGTGTATCTCCAGGCCAGCATTCCGTGTCTCTCTGTGTGTCCTCGTGTTGCCTGCCGACTGCCTGCTCGACTCAAGCTTGGATCTTCCCGCGGACTGACTCCTGACATCTCCGCTCCCAAGTTCCCGAGTCCTGACCACGTCTCCGCCTGTCCTGACGTCTCCACTGCCTGCCTGGGTGTACGTCAAATAAACACCACTGAAAGCAACATTGCTCTGGCGTGTATTTGGGTCCGGGTCCCTCGTGACAGAATTGACGTCACACTGCGTCGCCATTTTCAGGAAATGGTGTTTGTCTCCAATGCTTGACTCAGTCACTTTCTTCCCAAAGCACTCAAACTAACTTTTGCAAGAATCAGTTAAAACACAACTTTTTTAAGAGTACAAAATGACAGCAATTCATTTTTAATTTGAAGCATCATCAAGAAAAGTGTATATGATGCAGTTAGATTGTGCTCTTTGATGTACGTGACCTCTCCTCAAACACACTCACGCTTGATGCCGGTCGCTGTGAAAAGATGCTGTGTCAAATGGAACTGATCTGTGATTGAAAGTTCAGCTGCTGTGTCACCGAACTCCCAATGTGCTTTGGTTTTTGTTCCCCAAGTCAGATTTAGATGATTCCTTCCTTCCTTCCTTCCTGCTCCGCCTGGCTCCTGCCTCGCTAATGAGAAACACCCAGAGTTTTGCCAGATGCTGCGATGCGCTCTTTTCTCCATCATACCTCTGAAACATCAAACCGCACTGCGTGAGGAGGACGTTTCCCCCCACTCCAGCAGAACAGAGCGCACTCTAATGGATGGCTCGTTAAAAAGGACTCGGCGGTCCTTGTTAACAACGCATCCATTTGAACCAGGTGCGCTGAGGTGGAGCGAACACCGGGGCGGCGAGGAGGACAGGGTCTTGCTGGGAAGAACCGGTGGTGAGCGATCGTGTTGGAGTTTACGCATGAACTTTGGAATCTGTGATCTTGGGACGCACTTTCGACAGCACCCGAAGGTGAGCAGCCACACCTGCCTCTGCAGGAAAGCGCTAAATGATGCAAAGGACTAACTGATCATTCTGGAACTCACGTTAGTCTGAGAACGACTATGGGAAGGAAACTGGACACTGAGTTCAAAGCCCTCGCTTCGATGCGATTGCAGGTGTGCAAAAGAAGAGGGACATTTAAACAAAGACGCGGAAGGAGCAGCAAGACATCTGTCTGGTTGCACACAAAGGACCGAAATATGGAGATGAAGAGACGGTGCTGAAAGCAAAGTGAAGAGTTTTTTTGGGGGGGATTTTGAAGAGGGCTTCAGTTTTATTTGATCAATACTAACATAATGGAAACCATGGAAACTCACGAAGTACTCAACAGAGGATCAGCAACCCTTGAAGGACTTGCAAGAAAAATGTCCAGCAAAAAAAATTAGATCCATGCGTAATGAAACCAGGGAGATAATTATGTTTTTTGGGGGGCCTTTAAGATTTTTTTTTTTCAACTATTAAATCTAGAACTGGGTGCAGATTACTCGGAATTCAATAGTGTGCTGATAATGACCAAAAACATTGTGAAGCAACTGCTCGTTTCTCTTCCCGGGTGATGATCATTTGTTGAATTGATTGAATAAAATGTGCGTCTTGCACATTTTGAGAAATAAAGAAAATAAATAAAGAAAAAGCATGGCTTTAAAGAGTTCTGATTTCCTGAGGCATTTTTTTATTTATTTTAAAAATTCAATTTATAGCCTACTTTAATCCCACTTTGATGAATTTAAAATCTCCCCCCAAAAATGGCCAAGAAGCATTGTGACAACAAAGAAGCAATCGACCAAACACAGACTTCCTGTTTGTGTCACGGTTCTATCCAGGCCCTGCCTGCAACACACTGGTATTGACAGTAAATGTGTTTTTTTTTGTTTTTTTTTTTTTTTTAAAAAAGGGGGGGGGGTTGAGCGTGACCCATTTTTTGACTCATGAGCGGCTGCTCTGTGTGGCGCCGGCACGCGGCCATTGATGTGAGACCAGACTTGTTGAGCGCTGGCAGGGTCAGGCGGCATGAGGGGGTGTGATGCTGTGAGGGGACAACGAAATATACGAGAAACAAACCCGCAGGGGGGGGGGAGTTCAGCTATTGGGAGGCTCTCGACATACAGCGGAGCAGTGTGGGACACTGGCAGTCAGAAAGCAACATGGTCAGATTAAAGAAAAAGCCCGCTGCAGAATGTATCACAGGCTATTTTGTGTGCTCCCCAGGTGACGCCACCGCCTCTTGTTACCACGGCATGGCCAAAGAGAAAGGTCAGGAACTCTTATCAATGGCCTGAGGAAAGAAAAATAGTAATAACCCCCCCCCCCCAAATGCCGTTTCAGCACTGAAATGTCAGCAAACGCCACTGCTGACAGAGAAGCAGACACAAGAACTGTAACATAGGAGCAACAGTGGGGTTTGATTTGTTTGTTTGTGCATTTTCTGCACAATCATTTCAGCACAGTGGTCAAAGCCACAATGACCACCTTTTTAGGAGGCAACAAAGTAAGCGATTAAAACTAGGAGAAGGTAAACAAAACAAATAAAGCAATGGTGAGGTCATCGTGTTGGATCCTCCATGTGGTCGTATTTGTTGAAGAGTGGGACGACGAATGGGACGACCAAACAGGGCGCTCACGAGCAAGTTTCAACAACAGAGGGAATGCAATTTGTACTTCAAATGTCAAAAAAAGGCAAATTTGAGGATCTTGATGGTCCATTTTAGGGTGTCTGAGTCCACTCAAATGACAAAGTTTGCATGTGAGCTCTCCTCAGCCCGCCATTTGCTAAAGGTGAACCTTCAAACGTGACGTGAACTCAGCGAAACATCAATCAAAACAATACAACCGCCTCCTTTCATAACATTCAGTTTTGTTTGTTTTTGCACTATTTGAACATCACGGCAGCATTTCCACTCGTCCATGTGCGATGCAGAAAGCATCTACTCTCGTGTTGTTCATCTCAGTGGCGTGGCAGTTTTTCGCCATCCAAGATGGCAGACGGGTTGCATACGCACATCGCAAGTCGCGACAGAATCCGCGACACACACTGATTCGTTCTGAAACGAAACAGCCTTACGTGCAAAACTTTGCTTTAAGGTGAGTCTGACAGTGGAGTGAGGTGCAGGGTTAGAATGCGGTGAGTCCTTTTGAAAAGGACGATATCCCTTGATACTCACTGCAAATGTATCCTACTGAATGACTGATTTTACCTTTCATTCGTACTTGTGATTCAACACAGAGAAATCCTGCTCTTCCTCATCAATCCGAGCAAATTACCAGAGCACGTGTTCCTTCATGTATGCATCGTTCTCGTTACATTATGTCTCTTATTCGGTCCCTACAGTACATTTTTCTCTCCGCTATTGACTGTCTTCTCCTGCGAGTAGGAGGGTAGCGCTCTCTGAAATGGATATTGATCCAATCTGTCCTTTGTTAGACCTTCACATACCAACATTTTTTCACCCAAAAATATTGAAGTGTTCCTGGAGGGAGCTAAAAGAAGAAAAAAAAAGGAAAGAAGAGGCGAGAGAACTTCATGGGAAGAGATAAAAAAAAAAAAATACTGGAGAGCAAGAGATGCGAGTAGATTAACAGGTTCAGAGAAAGAAGAAAGAGGGAAAAAAAAAGAGGGCTAGAAAGAGAGGATTGTCCGTAATGGAAGAGAGCGATACCAGCAGAGAAGGTGTCTGTACTCTCCGCCTGAGAGAGTAATCGATTTCAGGCTCCCAGGTCTCCTTTGTTGGCCCTCAAGACTGGATGACTGGCACTGAAATAACTCCATATTGCAGGGAGAAGTGGATAAGAGAGGGAAAGAAAGAGAGAAAGGAGCGACAACAACCACAAAAAAATGCTGTAAATAAACACCAGAAAAAAAACGTACAGCGATGCAGAAACCTTGTGCTTAGAGATGTCTTATTCCTGAAGATGTCAGAGAAGCAGAGTGACGGAGGGGGGGGATAGTTGCTGAGATTAAATTCAATGAATCAGTGCTTATAATAGCCATGAGAGTCATTTCCAAAGAACCGAGGCTTTGCCGAAGAGCTCGATTTGTGAGAAAGTCGGACGTTCTCGAAGATATTAAATGGAATCTGTCACAGCCTCTACCTGTGGTGTCCCATAGGGGGCAGTGTTTCTTCTATTCTCCTGCTCTCCCTCATTCTTTCAGAGGTGCGAGATCAGATGGCAGCAAGGCTGGCGTCAGGTGTGCTGCATCAGCAATCAGTGGAAGGAGTGCATGCTGATTGGACGAGACAGCAGCAATCGCCCTTCCTGGCTGCTCTTAAGCAGCAGTGTGACGACGCCTCGACGCCGGAACGTAGCATTGTCTCAGTCATGTGGGACTACTGACCTGTTCCGCCATCATCAACCCGTCTGTCTTCCTGCTACCAGCCCACTCCCATCCTCTCGCCATCCCGTTTCCCCCCCACACCTGCCGGTGTTTCCCCCCTCGTCTTGTGTGCCTTAGCGACGTTAGTGTTGTCGGTCTGTTGTGAGCTGCAGCAATCGTGAAGTTTTGTGTGGACTATTCTTAGTGTGGCCTTTAGAGCCTTCCTGTTCTGTTTCCTAAGGTGAGCGTTGCCACCTTCCCTTTATGTTGGTGTTCATTCTCAGTTGGAGTTTTGCGTTACGTTGGTTTTTTTGTTTAGGAACCAGTTGTGTTAGGAGTCAGAGGGATTCGGTGGTCTGTACGGTTATGTTGCTTCACTAAAAGCAATTGTTCCATCTCTGACTGTGTTTCGTTGTCTGCACCTGAGTTCCCCTATTAATCGTCACAGAATCATCTCACGACTAAAAGCAGTGATTGCTTCTTCTTCGAACCCTTTTGCTGCATCTGCAGCGCTCAGGTCTGACTTCAACGAGTGTTTGTAAATATCAAAGATGGGTTTTTAGCAGGCGAGAGGAAGGGGGATACAGGATGTCCTGTTTGGAGCAGGACACAACGGACCATGGAGACGGTCCGTTCATTCGCCACAAATGTCCTGATACAATCTTAAAGCTTGAGTGTAAATGGCAACCAGAAACATCGGCCTGGTTTCTTTGCTTTCACTATGCTATCTTTGGTGTTTTCACAGCCTCAGGGTGAAAAGTTGAGCGACGTGGTTTGTTTTATGGTCTTAATGAGGCACCATCATCCTCCCTGACGTTATGCGAAAAGGTGAGCAAAGGTTGAGTAGGGTCGAGCTCTCACTGCAGGCTCCAACTCAGTGACTCACCGAATGCATTTCGAGAGATTCACATGTTAGGAATAAGGCTGTCACAAGACCAACTAGTGGGTTTTCCCTTCCAATTTCAACTAATCTGGAGGCATCCAGTCACTGAGGGGAGTCCTAGGACAAGTTTCTTACCTTCCGCACCACATCTAAAAAAAAAATTCAAAGCAGCATGATCATCAGATATGAAAAAGTACTAAAGACAAGACTGGAGACAGCGATTAAAGACCCAGCAAGAAAGTCGACGGACTCACGCTCCTGAAGGCGCTCCATCCACGTGTCGTTTCCGCGATCGAATCCCAGGTTCACCAGTGCGCCCTCAAAGCACCAAAGAAGGCCACTGGATGAAATCCCTGAAGGAGATCCCCAAACGCAAAAATCAGGGATGAAAAATCCAACGCTGAGGTGCTGAGGTCCGGAGTTGTAAACGTGAATCGCTGTTGAAAAACAAGCCTGCCGGCAGAAACGGCGTCAGCACAGGAATGCATAAATGGCCGGGGGACCGTTCCCGCCCGTCTGTCCGCGGGCGGCCCAGATGCTTTTTGTCCTCTTTGATCAGGATATGAGACAGCTTAAAGATTGCCGGGCTCACCAAGCGTGTCTGTATATCTATATATTTATATATATATATTCTGGGACAAACAGAATGAGAGAGTAGCAGTCGTCTGAAAAAAAATTCAGCATCATTAAGACAGTGCTCCTGGCTTGAATTTGTCAGGCTGGTTAGGTAGAGTAAAGAGGTGTTCTCTTGGTAACCCCTGTCACTGACTCCGGGCTGTATTATTCATCTCAGCACAACTCTGGTGCAGACGCTCGGTGCGTTTTGAAGTAAAGGAGCCAAAAGAAAGGAGGAGAGAGAGAGAGAGAGAGAAAGAAAGAGGAGAAAAAAGCTCAATGAAAATGAATTCACCACTGAAAGTATTGGGTTTTTATCAACGGCGGTTAGACCCAGCTCCGGATGACGATGGATGGATGGATGGATGGATGGATGGATGGATGGATGCAAAACTGCTACACAATGTTTTGCAAACTCACACATTTATCAAACATGCAAAAAACTGTGACATGTTGCATCTGAACAATCGTTTTTCCAAACAGTGTCTTGTTAAAGTTATTGTAGTTCTCATGTTGTACAGATTGACATATGTTGCTTATTTGCTGTCACATGTACACACAGTCAGTCATTCACAGTCACATGGACACACACACACACACACACACACACACACACATAGACACACACAAGTCACACAAGTCATATACAAGTCACACATATGCACCCACCCAGTTTACCAAATCACAGGGGGAGCCTCTTGTGCCTCATGCAAGTAACATATGACTAACTGTTGACTGATGTGTTGTATATGTCCATTGTTTTACATGTAATAAAAAGAAGGTACGAGAGTCACATCGCTGGCAGTCTCTGGAGATCCAACTGGTGAGTGGTTCCCGCAAGACCCAGCGATCTGAAACTGGTGAGCAGTGGCAGCAAGACCCAGTGATCTGACTGGTGAGCGGTGGCCGCAAGACCCAGCGATCTGTCTGGTGAGCAGTGGCAGCAAGACCCAGTGATCTGTCTGGTGAGCAGTGGCAGCAAGACCCAGTGATCTGTCTGGTGAGCGGTGGCAGCAAGATCCAGTGATCTGACTGGTGAGCAGTGGCAGCAAGACCCAGTGATCTGACTCCCCTCGTACGAGCCATAAAAAGACAAACATTTGCATCTGGTTATTTTTCTGGGTTCTGAGCGATCGTTTCCTTAAACAGATAAGAACTGGCAACAAAATAGTTTTGACAGCCTTCAGTCAGTTTGACAGGACCTTTATCCATGATGTCATCGTTTGTCGTCCGTTGCCTGCCTCTGCTTTCTCGCGTTCTCATCCATTCATTTGCCACTGATCCTGTGCCAGATTATCATCCCGAATATGTTTTTTCAGCCGTTTTGGATTTTTCAAAGGCTTTAATGGACCTCGACCAACACTTGGAGCTCAGCTGCAAACATGCAAACCCAAATAAGGTGAAGCCCTCGTGTACGGAGTCCTGCTCGGAATGCGTTGTTGGATCACTTGGCATGGTTGCGTGTCCACGTGTCATCGGGGCCCAAACTCAAGACAGTAGATGACTGCGCGGGAGGAAAGTGCAACCGAAGTCCATTTGCAATAAGCGCACCATGATAGCTGCTGACATATTGACTAAAGTCCTCTGTTCAGCAGTCTCCCAAAGCATATTGGAGATCAATTGCTGCTGTTTGTTTGGCAGTATGCAGGTGCTCTCTTGGCGCGTGGTACCGCCTGTGATATCTGACTGCTCTGTTCTTACCTTCCTTTGATGGTGAGACTGTTTGTCATGAACCGTGCCGTGCATTGTTTTCCCGTTTGTTGTGTTCTTAGTTTGGCCTTGTGCCAGGCCTTAGTTTCTTGGGTTTTTTGTGTCAATCGATCCCTTTGTGGTAGTTTGGGCGTATTACAGTGATCAATACAGCTGACCAAACATTTAAAAGACACCTAAATATAAACAATTTAGTCAGTTTTGTCTTTCTGATGCAAGCAGAAAGACAAATCCGGTGCTATTTTAGTCTGGCTTGCTGATAGACCAATGGGACAAGGAGACCATGCATGTCCAGGCTGAACTCTGGGTGCAGAACATGGGAGCCCCCCTCAGTTCAAATGTTATTTACCTGCGGACCGACTTCCTGGGAAAAGAGTTCCCTGAAGGCTGGGGGAGGAGTGTGACCCTGTCATCCCGCCTCCGGTTCTGATGAGATGGTGAATTGGTTTCAGGAGCGATGCCTCAGCGCAGGCAGAGGTCGTTCTGTGGGACAATCAGCGTAATGCGAGACCTCATAGAACGGAGTCTGTGCGGGGAAATGAAGAGGCTGATGCGTTCTGGGATGTGATGGTGGCAGCCTGGGCCTGGCACTTCGAGGAGTCACTGCCAGTGCGAAATGCAGAGAGTGTTCACCTGGTTCATTGCGAGGCTGTGTGTGTGTGTGGTCATGGGGTTATTGTCACCGGCTGGGGGAAGAGTTCCTGAAGGCTGGTCTGGGATCCAGCATCCTCTCCACATGTTTTCTTGTGACTTCCTGTTTCATTTTGGCATCTAACTCCCCCCTCCCCTTTCTAGGAACCTTGCCCCCCCCCCCCCTGTCTTGAGAGTTAATGGCTGAATCCACCTGTTCTCTTGACCTGGGGCGTGTGTCTGAGTAGTGTGCATCTTCCCTCTCACCCTGGCTGACCTTGCCACCTTGCTTTGTTCCACTGTCTGTCTGATGACCTTTGCTTTCATGTCTCATGTCTTTCATGTAGGACATTTCAGTTTGACGATGTTGTTGGATATTTAACTTATAAGGACTTTGGCATTGGCATTCACACACTGACAAACCCAATGTATTTAATATAAGCAGTTGAAATAAATGCAGTATGATTTAAATCAGTTGTTAGGATTTATTTATTTTTTCCGAATAGTATTTCTTGAATGTCACAGTAGCGCAGCTTCAAACCCACCTGATTATTTCAGTCACGCAGGACGAGCGGAGCCTCCGCACAGTCTAGAGTCGGACACCCCCCCGAGGCAGCCGCGAACGCTCAAAGCTGGCCCTGCGCTCCACACACTCGGATGTGCTCATGACAGCGTTTTTTACACCTCCACATGCAATCTCCTCACTTATAGCTTTTCCCCGTGATGCCTGTCTCTCCGCGTTACCTGCCCCCGCGATGAAGCGCGGCGGCACGGGGTCAAACAGATTTTGAGTCACGGCGGAGGCATTCGAAACCAGGTGGAAACGGGGAGATGCAGGGGAAGGGGGGGGGGGGCGGGGGGAGTGGAGATTAATGCTGTCTGGTCAAAAGCCAGCTCAACAA
This sequence comes from Malacoctenus tetranemus, assembly GCA_032274765.1. Classification (NCBI taxonomy): domain Eukaryota; kingdom Metazoa; phylum Chordata; class Actinopteri; order Blenniiformes; family Labrisomidae; genus Malacoctenus; species Malacoctenus tetranemus. Next base: position 6,965 of record JAUESF010052588.1, on the reverse strand, counting down.
GGCTGTCGGGGGTGAAAAGCCGGTTTGCCAACAATGACTCAGGCTCAGCGTGCGTGGCTGACGGCCAAAACAATCACAGGCTACAAGGAAAGGAGCCTTCCTCGAAAACAGGAGCGCCACCTCCTCCAGTTCTGTCAGCAGACACGGAGTGCTTTCAGTTCACCCCCCCAGACTAAAGAGACACAACGCAATCTTTTAAAATGCCGAGCGCAACATCACGGCGTGAGGGAGCCGGATCGATTTGAAGAGTTGCTTGATTTTGAGGTAGAGTGTGGTGTCAAAAATGCCTGAGTAAGCAAATAGGCTTATATGCAAGGCTTATGTAAGCTGCACGGTGTTGTCGTAGCGACTGTTCTACCCTCCTCACAGTGGGGAAGGTCCCTGGTTTGATGAGGAGTTGAACACAGAGGAGTCCTTGGTCTGATGCCTTCAGCCGACCCAAGGCGAACTCGCACGGCTCCACTCGACTCAGAATAGACGGGGGCTTCATTCTTAAGCCACCGCAAATGTGCGTGAGGAACTATTGTGACGGATTGCAGCCCGTAGAACATTTACAATGAGATTTCTTTCTGGACACGGCAGACACCTGACGAGTGCGAGGCCCCGGAGACGACTCGAAAAAATCAGGAGTTTGTCAGAAAACGTTACATCACGGAGTCTGACAGGCATTCCCCCCCCCTCTGGATAATTTGCTGAGGTTGGGAAAAAAAAAAAAAAAGTCGACCAGAATTAACCAATCTCGCTTGAAAGTAGTTGAGTCATGAACGCTTGGCCTCTCAAGTCTGATCAATATTGATGAACGGTGCTTGATCAGCATAAAAGTTATCCTCAGAGTCCCAGTGAGAGAATTCGGAAGGAGCTTTTTGTGTCGTTCAACAATCGGGCTGAAACTAATCCGCATTGGAAAGACGCGCTCACCCCCGCACTACAACCAAGAGGGGGGGTCCTGCATTATGCTATCAGCACTGTTACAGCACCTCCTTCCAGCTGCGTTCAAGGGAGAGGTGGGTCACTCTGATATGGTCTGATGCGGTTTCCCCCGGTAATCACCCCCTCTGGGCTTTAAGGGCGAACCCCTGAGGGCAGCTTAAAGTCTCCCTCAGAGCAGAAGAGCCTTGCCCTTCGATGCAGAGGGAAGCTGTGCATTCACACTGTCAGACACAGCATGCATTTGGAGGTATTTACTTTCTGGACGATTCTGATTGACGGTGTTGCGATTTGCTGGTGGATAAGACGTCTCGTTATCTTTTCTTTTGATGTGGAAGTTTGAGAAGTTGGAGCCCCGACTGTGGGCTAATGTATTGGTGTAGACCAAGGGGAGCTCTGAGAAAGTTTTGGAAGGTTCAATTTGGGCCTGATTACTCTGCGTGTTTACATGCAACTTGAGGGAATTTGGATAATCACTACGACACGACTCACCTTTTGCGGCTTCGCTGTTTCGTGGATTTTTTTTTGTGTGCATTTATTCATTTATTTACTTATTTTTTACAGTTTATGAACACGCTATGTTTCCTGCGTCCTGATTGGCTGAGGGGCCGGAGGCCAATGGCAATCAATCTCCTCTGTGCTTCGTCTCTGTCCAGTACAGGATGCGTTCAGCTCGGCAAAATTTACGTGTTTGCACAGTTTCTCCATGACAACACCCACAATGTCAACAAAGCGTTCTGCACCAACAAAGGCGACTGCGGACGTGCCCAAAATGCAGAAGAAGATGCTAACTATGGCAGAAAAAGTTCAACTTCTGGACATGCTAAAGGAAGGTAGAAGCTATGTGGCTGTAGGGCGCCATTAGAAAACACAGTACTGTACAATAATTGTAAACAAACAAAATTAAGATGACTACTTTGCAGATTTTGCCTATCATGGGTTCTTTTTGGGACATGACCCTCGCAATAAACAAGGGTTCGCTGTAATGGTTTCCACCGGACAGAGTCTCTAACGTTAACACACCCAGATGACGCGATTCCATTGCTGCATTATAAAGGCCACAGTGCCATCTGTGGAGGCATTCAAAGACCACAGACCAGAGTTGGATGTCGGAAAGCTCATCTGAAGCCTGCTACGGACAGTTCAAGAACATGAACTGATTCGCCAATAAATACAAGAGGACATTGGCTGATGTTAATTTGAAGTACTCTCTCAATCAATTCCAATGGAGTCGCTTAATTACCGTCCAGCCATTTACTGATATTTGTTTGTGCACCGACATAACTGGTCACACGCCTACAGGGTTGAATTAAATGGGAATCAATTGGGACCGCAGTGCACTTTATTAAACAGGAGCTCGACTCTCATTGAGCGAGTCACACTTTGTCTGTCTGTAGTTTGCTCGATAAAGAGAGGGAGCCGTTTGCTCCACCGCCTGCTGGTCCGATGGACATACCCCCCCCCCTGCCCTTTTTGTCGTTGCTGTGGTGAAGTGCATTTTGGCCGCCCTAGGGGGCAGCCTTGGTGGGCCCCCCTATTTGCCGGGGCTCCAAGCAACTGCCTGCCTTGCCTGTCCGCACGCTACGCCTCTGTGTGTGTGTGTGTGCATGCTCTGAAAGGCCAAAACTGCAGGACTGATGTGGTTGAATGTCCGTCCTCGCGAATCAGACGTCATTGAACGTGGTGCAAAGTGATCACTGCAGAGACCGGTAGGGCTGCTGATTAAGCAGCTCACTTACCTGAAGCCAAATCAGCTGAACTTGGCAAAGAAATGTTCAGAAGTAAAGCTGCGTTTTGTTTCTCTGAATGATTTTGGAGCTCTGAAACTTTCACACGCAGTAGTTCAGACTGCACCCGTGCCTGACTTTTGAAAAACCAGGAGTGCATATATATCAAAAATGACTTCAGACTGACTCGCAAAATTGCAAATACACCTCAACAATTTAGCTGCGAATCCCCCCGAGTGCTGTTTCAGCGAGAAGATTGAGGAAACGTAGCGTGCTGTCATGCCCAGTGACTTTTGGTTCATTTCCATGTCCTCTTTTGCATTTTTTCCAGTAATTGTAGGAGTTTTCTGTGTGGTTGCTTTCTGTTCTCTTCGTTGCTTACTTTTTTCCCCCCAAGTTCCAGGTGCGTCTTGTCTTTTCCCTATTGCTTTGGTCTTGGGGTTTTTTGTTGCCCTCTGTCTTTCCTGTTCATTGTCCCCTCTGCTCGCATGTCTGGCCAACTGTCTGCACCTCCTGTCTGACCATGACCGTGTCCTCTTTCTCCTTGTTCATGCCTCCGTTCGCTCCTGCGTTCTCCTTTTCTTCAGCTTTTTGCATAGATCTCGTTTCCCCCTTCTGAGTTGTTGTCATCATCGTTTTTAAAAAAACAACTTCCACACACCTGGCCTTTTTTTTCCCCAACAAAGTGAGACTAACGACGCCCTTTAAGTGCTTTGCTTTGTGCCGAACATAGAATAATTTCAATTTTCCACTCAGAACATCTACAAACTTGAAAGACCTCCCATAAACTCTCACAAATGTTCTTTTTCTGAACATTTGGACCCTGTTGTCATCTATTTTTTGTACATAACGGCTTCAATCTCCTCCAATTATTTACTCACTCTGTACTTTTCCAGCAGTTACCTCTGAGTCCTTCCTCCTGTGTCTATTTTGATGACTACCTTTGGTTCTACTTGACTACTTGCTGCTAAATAACAGTATGTTTTTTTGTCTTTTGTTCGCCTGAATATAAGAGTATAGAGTTTCAACTGTGTGACTTTCTTTAATAGTTTCCTCTTTCTGCCTGTTTGGCTCTCTCCTTTGACACCACCTCCTGATAAACAATGCAGCATAACCCCATCCAAAATATCTCTCTCCCCAGGATAAGAAATGCATAACTTAATGCAAATTCTGTAATCCCCCCCCCTCCATCACCTTCCTTTGTTCTGCGTCTCCCCCCACTCGCTGCACTGCTGTATACAGTAACTTTTTACATTCCGCTCTTGTATCGCGGCCCCCTCAGTCACCGCTTGATATTCAACGTTCGTGCGAGAAGTCTGTTTCAGGCTCAGGCTCTCCTCTGTCGACTCTATTGCCCGGTCTGTTTACAACGGGGGGAGGCACAGCGTATGTTTTCATCTCGGCGCAGGACAAATGAAGTCCTATCCGGCCCAGGCCACGCTCGCAGGGTGTGGAGGGAGGTGGGGGTGGGGGTCGTGTGTGTGGAGTTTAACCCACAGCAGAGAGAGGTTCTGAATGACAGAACCCAGGACGGTGGCTTGGATGCAGGGTTCGCGGTGAGGAACGTCAGGATCGAAAGGGAGACATTGGGAAGTCCTACACGAGCATCGACGAGACGTGAGCAGATTCGTTGCAGGCGAGGGATAAAAGTGATGCGCGAGGCTGCATTGCAAGTCTTTGCAAGTATCACTCCAGCCATCAATGCTTCAAATCTACATCATTTCTTCGTTAGACACTCTTTTTGATACAAAGTAGCATGAACATCTTTGCTGCTGCTTCCTCCCCATTGGTTGATCAAGCAAGGAGTTCCCGGTGGTGCTGATGACTGTGCAAGTTGACAAGCTTTAATGCTGAATCAGTGACAAATTGCAGTGTTTTTCAATTTTTCATTGCCATCAGAATACTTCATGACAGTTTGGTGGTAAATGCTGGTGAGAGGGGGGTCCCTCCCTTGAACAATATCCAGGGGACCCAACAGACTGTAGATTCGCCCCTGAGTACACAAGGAACTGTCAATTTTACTAATTTATTACATTTTGTTAACATCATCAATTCCCATATTTTTTTCCCTGTATGTCAAACAGCAAATTGAGATCCTTAAATGGAGCTTTGTATCAGAGCATTTTTTTTTGGGGGGGGGGGGGTTGTTTGTTTGCAGGCTGCACTTCTGCTGGTCAGCAACTTCAAAGTGATGACGCGATCTATACTTTCAGAGTTGCGCGATGAGAATCGAACTGCGATATTAAAGGTCTCGCATTTGGCACGGCAAAGAAACAAGGTGGTGGCGGCGGCGACACTGAGTGCGTGCGGGCGGGTGTGTGTGTGTGCTTGTGCATGTGTGTGAGGTGGTAATGGGGGGGGGGGGGTGGGGCTGCTTTTGTATTCTGTTGTACTACACATATAAGAAGAACCACTGCAAGGAGGGAGGTGACGGGTGGCTTTATTTCGGAATAGAAAACATCTAAGAAAGCTCACAATTGCCTGTTCTGGGTAAATACGGAGAGCACTGCAAAGGTGCTTGAAGCTGGATGATTTGGAAGATGACGGATACAAAGCAGTGTACAGGGGTGTGAAGTTGGGGCGTCGAGCTTCCTGTTTACAAAGACAGAGAAAGAAAAAACATTTTGGAGGTGAGGGGGTGATACAAACATGCGACATGTGTGAAGTACAGACACATGAGTAAGTGGTTGGGAGGGGGGGATTTTTTCAGTAATGTTTGAGTCATTGAGATTGATGTCTTAGTTTTCAGCTTGACTTTGTGTCACGATCTGTCTCCACCTGTCACGTGTCTTCACTGTCTGGTCTGGTGTCATAGTATAATCGGTAGTCTGTCACTCCTAGTTAGATCACACACCTGGTTTTAACATTCCTATGCATTCCTGGTGTTTCCTGGGTTCCCTGTCCTCCTGTCTCCGCCCCTCACTGATTAGTGTAGATCAGCTGCACCTGGTGGGGTGGATACTTAAGGGTGTGTTAGCGGGTGTCTCATTGCTAGTTTGTCTGTGTGTCCAGGCCAGCATTCCTTGTCTCCCCGTATGTCCTCCTGTTGTCTGTGTGTCCAGGCCAGCGTTCCTTGTCTCCCCGTGTGCCCCCCTGTTGTCGACCGCCTGTACGACCTCCTCTTCTGCCTGAGCCTCTGACAGACCCCGTTGCCGTTTACGACCTGGACTCCGCACGACCCCGAGCTTGGATCTTCCCTCGGACTGACTCCCTGGTATCGACCACAGCCTGTCCCTCGGACCTCCTCGACCTGTCTTCTGCTGTTCACGTCTGTTGGCTCCGACCCCTGTCTGTCTCCTGTCCTGACGTCTCCGCTGCCTGCCTGGGTGGTGTCAATAAAACATTATGGAACGCAACATCGCTCTGGCGTGTATTTGGGTTCGGGTCCTCGTGACACTTTGTGTCTTCCTGGTTTTATGTGTTCGCCTCTTTTTTTTTCTTCCTGGAGTTTCATGTTGTATTGCTTTGTGCTTCATCTCATCTCTTTAGTCTCCTTTTTTTTTTTTTCAAAGGATCTCTTTACACTGACACACAACAGCATGAATCACAGACAAAATGAGAAAAACTACAAGTTGACAATCGTATAAGGGCAACCAAAGTAAAACAGATCATATTACTTCCACATTCTCACTCCTGTTCATTCAGAACTCAGTTTCAAACCTCCTAGAGGCACAAAAAAGGATGCGTTCGCATCCTGAGTTTGTCTATAGTCGTGGCCAAAAGTTTTGACAATGATTTGAGAACTATTATTTTCACAAATTCTGTTTCAGTTTTTATAATGGCAATAAGCATAGACTCCAGAATGTTATGAGTGATCAGCTCAACTGCAATGAACTGCAAAGTCCCCTTTTTGCCTTGAAAATGAACTTTTTCATGAAAAAACCATGTTTCCACTGCATTTCAGCCCTGCCACAAAAGGGCCAGCTAGCATCATTTCAACACAGGTGTGGGCGTTGATGAAGAAAGGCTGGAGATCAATCTGCCATGATTGAGTGACTGAACACTTTCAAAGGAACATGGTGCCTGACGTCATCGTTTCTCCTCTGTTAGTCAGGGCTACCTGCATGGAAACATGTGCAGCCATCATTGCATTGCACAAAAAAGGGCCTGACAGGAAAGTTTATAGCAGTGAGTAATATTGCACCTCAGTCAATTATTAAGAACTTTAAGGAGAGTGGTGCAATTGTTGCCAAACAGGCTCCAGGGCGCCCAAGAAAGTCCAGCAAGCGCTAGGACCGTCTCCTGAAGTTGTTTCAGCTGCGGGATCCGGCCACCAACCACTGCAGAGCTTGCTCAGGAATGGCAGCAGGC
>JAUESF010052283.1:0-15000 GCA_032274765.1 Malacoctenus tetranemus | reverse complement strand
TCGGGTTCTCACAAGTATACTTGATACTAACCTCAGTGACTTTCTTGCACACTTTCGTTATGTCATTTTTAGATGAAGCCTGGGGGACAGGAAGAAGAGGAGAGCAAGTCAGCATGAAAGCTCCCACTCAAAGTGACAGCCCCCCCCCCCCCCCGCTCACCTGTCTGCATTCTCTGCGACACTCAGAGGAGATGGCCAGCTCGCAGCAGCCAAGCCCCACCCAGCCGTCTGACTTCCTGGACACTCCTGCAGTCAATTCAAACAGCAAATAATCCTCAACATGACTTTCTGTTCCAGTTGTATCACACTCTGTGGAAAGCCATTCATTTTATAGTGGCCTTTATGGAGAGTTCTAAGTTTTCAGATCAAAGGGAAGCCGGTTTAGATTGACATTCATTTAAGCAATCTTCATGAGCAAAACATCACTCTTGGCTTCATCTGTTCATCTGCAGTGTCATCAGCGTGTGGTGTGTTTCCAAGGAAACGTTGTAGCTACAGTGGAGATCTCATTCAAAGAAATGAGGGAACTCATTAATTAAAGATTGCAGGTTGAGGACAAGTGGTTGTACCAGCAGAGCGAAGCCAATACAATCTGCAGGAATGCAGAGAGCATCACAGAGCTGATGATATGTCCGTCACAGAGGACAGGAGGGAGGATTTCACCAAAACAGGCTCAGGCTCTGCTGGTTGGACGAACGGCAAGAACAACAGCTCCCAAAGTGGAGGTTGTTTGATCTAACAACAGGACTCAGGCCTCTGGTCACTGCTTCCTGCTCTCCTCCCTCTCAGTGACAGTGTGAGGCATTCTCCCATCTGATAGGACCTGGAGGTACAGCAGCTTCCACTTCCAGGTGGGACTTGGGGTGGTTTAGAAACCCTTGTACTGCAAAGTGCATCAGGAGTGACAAACTGGATGAAAGCTGCAGGTAATTCCAGGATCTGCTGGCGTCAGTCCTGTTACTTGAAGGTCTCTGAAAGCTGTGACAGGAATATCAGGAGTTTTTGTGTTCTCCATACTGATACAGTCACTGTAAAGCATCATGGAGCAGAAGTAATGTGAAACTATGATTCTGTATAAAAGGCCAAGTGTGTTATCACACTCAAGCATCAGTGTAAAAGCTGTAAACAGTATGTCTGTTGTTTAATGGCAGACAGTTGAGCACTGTTATTTTCCAAAACCTGTGTAGGTCTGGTGACCGCACTGTGCTTCTCTGATGCCCTCCACCCAAGTGCTCTGATACTACACTGTATCAAAAGATATCTCCTCTTCCACAGTGCCAAGTTTTGGTACTTCATAGTTGAAGTACCACATGATCCAAAGTTGATACAGCTGGTATCTGTGCTATGAACAACCATATGTGGACGCCAGAGCAGATAAAAGTGAGGCCTCATTCTGGAAAGCTGGATGCCAAACTGTTGCATCTGCAAAGATTAAATTGACGTGAAGATGACGATCGAAAAATGTTTCACTCAGGGAGCAGAATCGCAGTGAAAGTGATGCTCTTGAAAAAATCCTACGTATACCCGCCCAACCAAAGTTACAGATGTCAACATATGCATGCAGGAGCAGAGAAGTAATCCTGGCTTACCTGGAAGGGTTGAGTTGATGCATATCCAAAGTTCATTCTAAGAGAGAAAAAGAAGAGCAAGTGAAGATTCAATCACTGTGCTTCTCACTCTTTACACTGTGTGTGATCCTTCAAACAGTTCCAAGGCGATGTAGCTCCTGTAAAAGATACAGCGAAAGTTTCCCCATGGAAATAAATTGATGTGAAAACCTTTTTAGCTTAGTTTTCAACAGTGAAACTGAACTGTTCAAGCAAGAAAAAAGGAGTTAAATCTAAAGGTATAATCACAAGTTGAGGAAACGCGTACGATAAAATTAGCTTAGCATCTGATCAGGCGGTGTGCAGTAATTGCAGTTCCTGCTGTAAGCTCCTCCCATCTGCTGCATGCTCAGTGTGCTCTTTGGCTGTCCACTTATGTCAACTCATGCAACAGGCCAAAACCCCCCAAAGCTCCACAGCACAACTAGCCATGAACTCAGTGCAGGTTGGAGGTTGCATAAACAGCAGACTTGCCCCAGAATTGTTGATTTGAGTCCTGAATGGGTCAGAATGTTTGTAGTCATAGAGAGGAAACATCCTTTCATCTACCTGTCTGATCAAGAGTGGGCGTGCCTTGTGGTGGAGCAGTTGTCAAGAAATAAGCATCTTCCTCTATGATAAAATGGATGCATACACCCAAAATGAGGACCAGAAGGTCAGACAGCAGTCCTGTCATTCATGTGGTTGTTTCACTCCAGTATTACTAAAGTGCATGAGTATCTGCACTTATTCATTGGAAGTGGGTCTGCTGGTCAGGATCAGAATCACAAAGCATTAATCGTCATCGTTCCTTGAACTGGAAGAAGAAATTTAGCAGCAAGCTGAATCAATGTATGTCATGAAGGTCATAATGCGTATGGTAGTTCACAAACAGGGAATCTTGGTCGGTCTCAATGCAGTGGCCATTTTTATGGCAATGCAGTGACATCATCTTGTCCAAAAGGCAGGGAAACCTCTGAAGCAGACGCCACAGTCACTTCAGCTGGCTGTGCAGCACCTCTACTCCGAGCTCCTCCCAGGGGACGGAGTTCATCACCTGTCACTAATTTGAGAGATGTAATGAAAGATGGAAAAATTTGTACCACCATTACAAGTCAGTGTTTTGGAGTGTGCCTCCTGTTCCAAAAACAGAATGCATCACAATTTAAAGGGGCAATGTTTCAGTCTGTTTTTGTGTTGATGAGTTATTCTGTCAAACAAAATGAAGCTGCTTCTTTCTGTTCAATGTGTAAAAATAAAAGTGCTTCAGCGATTTGTTGATTACATCTTCTGTGGATGTGAGGAGGAAGTCGTGGCGCTCCAGTTGTGGCCAAAATAACCACAGACTTATTTTGAAGTTTGATAAAAGCATCATAATATCAATGAGGTAAGAGGTTCTGAAATGGTCCTTCAACTTCATCAAGGGCAAATAAGACAATCTCTGGATCAAAGCATCGTTGAAAAACAGGAAAACCCAAATTGGCTGCGACTCCCGTTGGGTTTGTGGTGTAACGTTCCAGGATTAATTATCCCTGCCGATGGATGTGTGTGTCCTCTGCTCACAGTTTGCCGAGTACCAAGCACTTGAAGGCATTGGAGCAGGCGTGGAGGACAAGGAGCTCAAAAAGACCGATGTTCAATGCTTTCATCTCAGCACAGGACAGCACGGAGTGTAAACTTCACATGTCCCTGCTTCTGCTCAAGTCGTGTCTTCTGGCTGTGGAACAAAGGCTGCCGTCAGCGGGCTTCAACATCATTTATGAGGTGGGCCGGGGCGGACTCAACATGAAGCAGAAACACGATCTGTGATTGAGTCAGGCCAAGGAGGATGCAAACGTGACAAGAGAAGGAACGTGGCAGTAAACACGGCTAAAGCACAAAGCCCTCCGATGGTCACAGAGAGTCACTCCTCGGCCAGTTAGCCACAGTCAATCAGAGCCTTTTGCCACCTTCTTACTCTTATATTTCACATTCAAATGAACAACATCACATAGAAAAAGTGCCTCATCATATATATATTTTCAATTTTTATTTTGTATTTATATATTCAAGGAAAGCGACTCACACAGACCAGCTCAGGTGGTACTGATTGTTTTCTTCCTACAGCAAGCTGGCTCCAGTAACAGAGGGGGTAACACATATGAGGGTGACCAGTAAAGCTGCCTCCACACCTCCCCATTTTCCCAGTGAGCTGCAGTGGCTCACCTCTTCACACAGGAGGCCACCTCATCCTGTCATGCCTCTGAGACGACCTATGAGTGGGAAGATGAAGTTCTCCCCTGATCCTACCTCTGCGCACCACAGAATGGTCCATGTGGAGAGGGCGAGTGTGCCTTTATGTTCCTCAGAGTTTCACCATCAGTTAAGGGGCCGATGAAGGTCCTTTCTGACCCTTTGACATTGCTGCTGAATTAGAAAGGACCACTGGAGAGAACCCACTGAACCTGTAGAGCTGTCCTATCATCTACTAATCTTTTTGTCAACATTTACCACTAACCATTCAACTGGCTGTGATTTCTGCAGCTACATGCTAAATAGCCATCCATTCGTGAGGCCAGTGCATCAAGTGCAGCACATGTCCATGGACTGCTGAGATCATTGCTCAGAGAACAAGCAGCAGCAAACACTCACCCAGTCTTCTACATAGCCAGTTCCAGCATTACACTCTGACTCGTTTAATACTTGTTGCGGCTATCATATGTGATGAAGCAGCATCATGCTGGATTATGGGAGAACATGTTGTTGAATTTCGATACTCTCCCTGCAGCTTTTGGGTTTTCCTGGTTCTGTACCAATGCCAGAGGCAGTAATACTAATACTAGTGGAAGTTTAGCTAGACATGCAGAAGACACTTATTGAAACGAAGCAAACATGTAAAGCTGACTATGAGTAATTGCTGATGTGGTTCCTATCGAGGGGAAGCAACACGAGCAACAAACAGCCTCTCTGCTGTGTAATTAACCAAAGCCTGCATGTGCGAGGTGTTACAGCACTCTGGTAACCACAACTGCTAAGCCACTTCCCACAAAAGCCCAATGAGAGAGTCAATGCGATATTTGTCTGGACAACAAATCATCATAATCGATATGACGGCAGAACACTGCATCTGATCTAAATCAGGCTGAAACAGACATGGAGGGTTTTTTTAATGACAAAGTGTTTTGAAGATGAGGTACTTATTGTTAAAACCTGATGACACCAATTAGCTCTTCAAATTTGAATGTTACCCTGAACACATAAAAGCCTGGATGAGCCCTATCTTTCTGATGCTCAACTCCTATTAAAACACATGTTATGGTTTTTGGTCCAAAAAACATGAGACAGAAATGATCAGCAAAGATGATCACACTGGACTGGCTTCCAGTAAAACTTCAGGAGGAATTTCAGATCCTTCACCGACAAAGCTTTAAACCACCAGACCCCCTCATGTCTTTAGGAGCTGCTGGTGCCATATCATCTCAGCAGAACTCTTTGTTCACAAAGTGCTGGATTGTTGGAAGTTCCCAGAATATCTAAAAGTAGAATGGGAGCCCGAGCTTTTAGCGATCAGGCTCCTCTGCAGTGGAACAAACCTCCAATTGCAATTCGAGAAGCGAGCACAGTCTCTGCTTTTAAGGACAGTCTGAAAACCTTTCTATTCAACAAAGCTCATAACCAACCATGGGACAATCCTTAAATGTTACCACTGCATCTCATTAACCACGCGTGTGTCTCCCATGCAGTTTTTCCTCTCTCCTGTTTGTACCTTCTCTGTCCTTTCCCACAGAAAAGCTTGTCTGTAAAGGACCTAAACATGAACCATTGCTATTGTCAGAGGGTTTTGGGAGCGGCTGAGACTCAGAGTGATCGTCTTCCACTCCAAAGGTTGGAAGCTTGATCCTCCTCTCATCCTGTCCATATGTCCAAGTGTGCCTGAGTAAGACACTGAGCCTTTGCATAGTTATGGTAGAGTGAGGTAAAGAATGTGTGGGACTGATCATGTAAAGCTTGGAGACTGCTCAAGTGGCACAATGTGTGAGACAAGTAAAAGGCCGTTGACTTGCTGGTTCGAAATAGCAGAATTCAGAATTTACACATCAACAACAGCAAACATGTTTTGCTTGTACTCTGTGAGCACCAATAATCAGGGCGGCACAACAGAAGGAGTGCTAATCAAGTCCAGGCTTTTTGCACAGAATGACATTCATGTGGAAGATGAGATGGCAGCACTTGTTCTATGTCAGCACAAACATTAAGGGAATACTCCAAGAAGTTCATCTTTGCAGGACCAAATCACAAAATGCTGGAAGAATTTCTATGTTTGACAGAATTATGACTCTGTAATCAAATTCTCTGTCATTGTGCATTTCCTGGACTGACTGACTACATCAGGGGTGGCCAGTCCTGGTCCTGGAGGGCTGCAGCCCTGCATGTTTTCAATATGTCCAGGCTTCAACACACCTGATTGCAATAAGCTGCCTCTCATCAGGCTCTGGTGCAGAGCTGCATGATGACACCAATAAGATTCAGGTGTGCTGGAGCAGGAACACATTGGAAACATGCAGGGCTGCGGCCCTCCAGGACCGGGACTGGAGACCCCTGGACTAAATCCCCTTCATTCAATCAATAATGAACATGGTTCGTCTCATTCATGAGTGGAAGGAAACCCATAAAAGCTTCTGCTGGTAAACAATACCACTCGTAACCATGAATCGTGGTCGGAAGAGACCATTTTGTAAACAGTCATTCAGCCAAGCTGAGGATGGATGTTTCCCTCTACTTCTGGCTGCATCACTTCCAAACCCAAACGAGCTGAACCAGTGTAATCATGTGTTTGACCATGGAAGCAAACTCACCATAGACTCTGGACAGTAACCAGGTAACCTCTGCAGGAGATGCTTCAGACGTGACTCACTCTTTATGGTAGCGAGCTGCAAGAAAGGAGAAAACAACCACAATTAGTCTCACATAATAGTGCTCACCTTAAACCCAGTAAACTGGGAGACACATCTTACAAACTGATCAGATTCTGAGGAATATTGGTGTTTATGCTCTTATATGGTTAGCTGACCACTTTGGCAGCCAGAGAGTGCACTTTCGGCTTTTCTGTGTAAACTGGACCAACAAATGTAGTATGCACAAAAAAGCCAAAACATTACAACCACTTAAGAACAAAGACATTTATTCAAAAGGTTAATCATTGTGAAGCAGTACAACAAAAGATCTAGACTATAATAAACGATAACTTCACTCACAGCTTTCTTAGATACTGTGTTGGATGCAAGTCAAAACCAATCTCGTTCTGCCCTGGTCTGCACAGTCAGTAACACCAAACCATTCCTATGGAATCTGACCTGACGACAGCAGTTGAAGGGCATTCATATGGCAAAGTTGCAAACCAGTCTGTAAACCCAGTGACTTTCTGGCTGCATTCACACTGCAGGCAAAAGTGATCGTTTTTGCAGATATGTGATCCACATCTGATGTTGTCACTACAGTTTGAACGGTACTAGTTAGACTTTTTCATAACCGACCGTCCTGAATCAGGTGTGTTGCATCACATCCAGCTCCACGTCCCAACCCCCCCCACACCGACTCTGCATCCGTGCAGTCCTCTTTAAAGACCCACGATGGAACTTTGCAGAGTCCTGCTCTCTACCGCCCCCTAAAGTCCTAGGATGGTGCGACACTGTCGTAAAACCAAATGTTCACCAGCGGCGCTTTGCGAGTTGATGTCATTGCCCAAACTTCAGTGATGTTCATACACCTGATGAGCACATGAAAAGCTACAATGTCCAGTGACAAGGTGCAGTGTATTCACCAGACATACAAACAAGATTAGCACCAGCTAAGCTACACGTGTAGCCACCGCTGCATTGAGCCACAATAACAGGGACGTGTGGACCAAACCAGGCCAAGAGCCCTTTAGACCAGAACACTGTTGACACGGGTGGATTTCATTACAGAGCAAACACTATCACACAAAACAATGTGGCTAATAGTGTTTTATTCACCGATCCAACAGCTACAAGGCTAATTGTGCATCCGTCTTGCAGCCGTTCACTCTCTCAGGTCTCTCCAGTGAGTGAACACCAAACCAGTGCTGACTCTCGTCTTGTCTCTCGCTCTATCGCTTCCTTTTTCTTGCTTGCTCTGACAATGTTTTCTTAGGTTTAGCCATTGTGGACAGCGTCAGGTTCTAGCTGCAGCCAGGTGTGTTTAGATACGGTTGTTAGTGTGTGACGTAAGTGCCGTAAGGCGAAATGCAGATGCAACGTAAGGTTGAGTCCAGGTGACTGAAAGTTACAGAGTGCAGTGGCTGAGGCCCGGGACGCTGCTGGGTACTGACGGCTGGAAACATGTGCTGAATGGATGTTGGTGTGGCATCAAAACCAGTCAGAAAAGCATGTTTGTAGGGTCTAAAAGTTACGTAGTGGGACTTTATTGAAGTAGCAGATTCTGCTCCACTGAAAGGCCCTCATTACAAACTCGTTCCTGCTGCAATGCAGTACCCTGCAGTGCATCCTCCTGAAAAGAGGTAAGAAGAGACTCCACCCTAGTCTTTGAGGGGGCGTGTTCTAAACTTTTTCAACACTCTACCCACAGCCTCAATATCAACCCCCTTTGTGTGAACTCCAGTTAAAATAGTTCTTTCAATTCATGAAACAGAAGGAATTATTGCACACTGACTGCTTTTCATTCATTGCATCATAACCTTTGTTCATGGTTGCACTGTAAGTATTGTGCCTCAGTATTCCACACGTGAACCTTCATCACTTTATTGCACTTTTACTGTTGTATTGCATTGTTGTACCTCTATTGATAAGTCTTGTGTGGTTTTACTGAAGCTGTATATCACTTAGCTGCTGCTGCAGGCATTTTTTTGCTGCACCTTTAGCTGTGCACCAATTTGTTGCATCCTGCTACTTTCCCCTCACAGACGAATATGTACAGAAAAAAGTGACCGATGCTGCTGTGAGTGCCAACATGTCTGACATGTGCTCACTTCAACATCAACACAGACTCATGCAGTCGAATGCTATGTGAAAGTAGGAGGCCAGAGCCTGGGAGAATGCAGCCTCTGCCAGCAGTCTCTGGCTGAAGTGTGAAGTCATGAAGCCAGTGAGTGAGATTTATAGTTTCACACCCTGGAGACCCCGAGGACCAGTTTGTGTTGACTCATTTCTGTTCACGCAAATCCATCAGACACACTGCACTGATTCAAAGTGCAACGTGACAACTAATAAATAATAAATAACCAAAATGCCTCATGTTGTTCCCCTGTGGAATGCTGAGGGGAGGTCCTGTCCGTCCGCCCTCGTGGGAAAAGAGAAGCGGTAGATAAACAGCCAGCAGACATCAGGACGAGATAGTTTGTGGGTTGAAGCTTTGTGGCCATTATTCAGGGAGAGCCGAGTGTTTGCTCTTCAGTGTAAATGTGCTGCCAAACTGTGAGCCAAAGGAAGGGTGGAGGGTGGAGGGTGGGTAGGGGCACTGGGTGACGAGGTGGGAGTGTGGGTGAGGTCAAAGGGTCAGGTGCTCAAAAGACTGCCAATGTCAATTTGGAGCTACCAATGAGCAGAACTATGAAGGTAGATTTGTGTCTTTATTATCCAATCAAAAAAATCAACCTTGTTTCAATCAAAAAATGTATTTTCAAATCAAAGAACTTTTACTTCAATCAAAAAAATAACCTTTTCAAGCTAAGAAAAAAAGTCTTTGAATAAAAAATAAAGTTGAGACTCAAAAAAACAGCATTTGAAGACAGAACAAGCCAAATTTCGGATAAGAAAAAGTCCCAGGATCTGCAAGATGAATCATGAACGTTTCTAAAACACTGCTCATGCTCACTCACAATTGTCCTATACCTTAACTATGCAATCAGACACCAAAAGTATAAGGCACACCAGCAATACCTACAAGCAGATCAAGAGTTGTGAGGTCAGATCTGGACAATGGCGAGCAAGTGTGAGTCTAGTGCAGTGTAGAGTCATAGTGGAACATGATGTATACAGGAAAGATGGGTAACAGACTGATCAGGTGTTCCACAGCCTATGGAACATCACAGTTCAGGAGGGAGATGGCAGTGGGAAAAAAACCTGTTCTTGTGTCTATTAGTCCTGGTGCGCAGACATCTGTAGCACTTGCCAGATGGAAGGAGGTTGAAGAGATTGTGTGCAGGGTGAGTGGGGTCTTTGATGATGTTCTCTGCTCTCTTCTTGGTCCGCTCTGAATAGAGGACTTGGCGAGAGGGCAGAGGGGCACCAATGATCTTTTCTGCTGACTGAATAGTGCGTTGCAATCTGTTATTGTGTTGTTGTGAGGCTGCTACAAACCAAACTGTGATGGACGAGGAGAGGATGGATTCAATGATAGCGGTATACACGATAACCACGATTGCCATGCTTCCATAGCTGTCCTACAAAGTACAGCCTCTGCTGTGCCTTTTTGAGAATGGCGTTGATGATGGACTCCCACTTCAGATCTTGTGAGGTGATTGTTTCCAGGAACTTGAAGGAGTCCACTTGTGACACAGGGCTATTGGATATAATGAGGTGGGCAGCACAGTGAAACATTTCCTAAAATCCACAACCATCTCCACAGTCTTTAGAGTGTTGAGCACGAGGTTGTGTTGATTGCATATCGTCAGGAGGTTGACAGACTGGCGGCCTGATGCAGACTCGTCACCATGCTCGATAAGCCCGATGACAGTGGTGTCGTCAGCAAATTTTAAAAGCTTGACAGTAGGTTCTTTGGAGAAACAGCCATTTGTGCAGAGGGAGAAGAGTAGAGGAGAGAGGACACACCCCTGTGGTGCCCCAGTGCTGGTTGTGCGTGTGCCAGATGTGACCTTACCCAGACGCACATGCTGACTCTGGTTCGTCAGGAAGCTGGAGATCCACTGACAGATGGCAGGAGGACTGTGAGCTGAGAGAGTTTGTGAGTATTTCAGGAAAGATAGCATTGAACGCTGAGCTGAAGTCCACAAACAGAATCCTTGCATAGGTTCCTCGCTGGTCAAGGTGTTGAAGAATGGAGTGCAGGCCAATGTTTACTGCATCATCCACTGACCTATTTGCCCTGTACGCAAATTGCAGTGGACCTAGCTGATGACCAGTGATGCTTTTGAGATGGGTCAACACAAAGCGTTCAAAAGTCTTCATGGCGACTGAAGTTAAGGCTACAGGCCTATAATCGTTCAGTCCAGTGATGGTGGGTGTTCTCGGGACTGGGATGATGGTGGAGCTTTTGAAACATGAGGGCACTTCACAGAGCTCCAAAGATCTATTCGATATATCCATGAAGATTGGGGCCAGTTGGGTGGCACAGGCCCTCAACCAGGAAGGTGATACACCGTCAGGGCCTGGAGCTTTCCGAACATTTAGCCTTTGGAAGAGGCGGCAGACATCATGCTTAGTCAGGATGAGTGGGGGTTGAGGGTCAGGGGGTGGAGGGGAGGGGTGCGCCAGGTGAGTGGAGGGGTCCACAGTTGGTCTGGGGTGGAGGGAGGGAGAGAGTGGTTCCCTCTCAAAGCGGCAGTAAAAGGTGTTAAGTACATTGGCAAGGCCATCAACAGCTACCATGAACAGTTAAAAGTTAACTTCATATGATGTTCATGGTGGCCCCTGAACTACGCTAAAAGGAGTGCTCCAACTGTCCCTGAACGCCTCTCAGATGGTATGCTCCCTGCTGCTGCTAATTGAGCCGCTCATGCTAAATGAACCCAAAACACAGAGGCTTCAGTTAGAGGAGCGCTGGGAATTAGAAAAAAGAAAAACAACAGATTTTTAATATATTCGGACTAAACTGGAAAAATGAGCAGTTACTTTCAGCCCGACTTGATGGTTCTGTGTACAAGCGATGACAAGGAGCTGATTCAGAGACAGACAAGGACAAACACTGGCACCAATACAAAGGTCCCACAGATTGTTTGCTTATGTTGAGGTTCCCATCAGTCCAGAGCTCCAGCTGACACTTTATTTTCCACTCTTAGCACCTTTACTGTGGCAGGACAATCTAGTAGAAAACATCTGGGAGGGAAAATTACTAAGTACAACCTCGAAAAATCCAACACTCGACCATCATCACCCTGAACCATTGATAATTTCGCTCATTAGCAGGAAACTTTAGAACTCTCCAATATGTTTTGGGTCACAGTTAGTCGAACTAAATGTTAGTTATATCAAGACAACTTCCACAAGAAAAAGAAATGACTTCTCTCAGAACTTTTTTTAGAAACTTTTTCTTACCATGACCACACCAGTGTCTAGTGCATCTAAAAGGCTGAACGGAGGCTGAATAATTAATTACATGCTTCCATTATTTATACCATGGTAGATCTGTGAGATGTTACACATATCTGTATTAATATTTAGTACAGAGCACATGAGTGCACTTGAGAGAAAAGCATTAACAAGGATTTGACTTTTATTTGTTCACGATGTGGCTGCTGCTCCTTGTAGTCTTGGACTCGCTGATCATGGCGAAAGCTAAAGTTGTGTCTCATGACTGGAGCTTCCCCTGTTAACAGAACAAGTGTTTTATCACCCTAGAAGGTATTTTTTGGGAGCAAACCTCTGAACTGACATATGTACAGAACCTAGATCTTTGTGCATCGCTCCACTTCTGTTTGCCCGACATCAGATTTGGAACCCTGACACCACATTATTCCGTGAGGAGTGGATGAACACAAGAGAACCTGAAGGTAGCATGAAAATTAGACCTGAAGCCAATGACTTTACCTTCACAGGCAAAAGGGGGTTTAATCTCTAAATAACTCTTTCACATTCATTGCCTCATTCACACTACGACGAGTGTAGGAGTTTCTGCTTAAGATATCAAATTGCATCTTCCATTGTATTTTACATAAACTGTTCCTAAAGTGATTACTTTCAATGCTGCTGCTTCGTCAAATTCTGTTTAGTGCCTCGCCACCATCAGTTTTTCTACTTCAATAAAGAATTTTACAAATCTTCCCAACTGCAGGTTGGAATAAATCTAGAGGGTTTTTTTTTCCTCTGACCAAGCAGCAGTTGATTGTCTTGAAGCGATGGAGAGTGACTACATGGGGCCACAAAGTGAATGTGAGAAAAGTACCACTCACAGTTCCACAGAAAATGGCTCAAACTGCAACTATCATTCTAAACAGGCTCTACTACGGCTGTACTGGCAGACAAACACAGTGCTGGTCAAACTGACAGCGGTTTGCTGGCAGATAAGAAAAGAAGAAATGTTCCCTGTCACCACACAAAGCCCACAAACCGAGCAGGCCACTTCAAGACTGTGCATGAAAAGAGAACGAATGCTGGGAGCCGGGCGATCAAACGCTACACGTCTAAGGCAAAGGCTGTCCGAGAGAAGTGGCTAAGGACAGGAGAGGAGGGGCTTAGGACAGGAGAGGAGGGGCTTAGGACAGGAGAGGAGGGGCTTATGAAAGGAGAGGAGAGACTTAGGAAAGGAGAGAAGGGGCCTCGGATAGGAGAGGAGTGGTGTACAGTTGTGTGGCACGACTACCAGAGAGCCAATGGGTGTTTTATTCCAGATTGCGCACAGTGTGTTTCTGTGAAGTGAAGCAACCACAGTACATTCCTGTAGATGTAAGCCGCTATGAAAAACACTGAAAAACGGGACTTGGTTTCTGGCACATGAGGCACTGCATCATAGATTTACAGAAACTGCAGGTTGGGATTTTTTACATTCATTGCAACACACCCCTGGATGCAACTCCCACAATCATTCACCAACAAGCGTTTAGCGAAGCATCAATAAAAACATCAAAAACATATTAGCAATGTTCCCACTGCAGTGATGGCTGGAGAGAGGCAGATTTGTCATTTACTATTTCAAACTGAAGAAGGTGGCAACATTTTTGAAGTGAAAATACATATCATAGAGTTTATAAGAGTGCATTTTTAAAAGAAAGAACACTGGCAGCGTCAAAAAGCCCAAAGTCTAGGAAAACAGGGATGTATTCTAAAAACAGCACATCAGTCCACCAAAAGAACTAAAAAGAGATCACATACAGCTCTGTCCTCTCACGATGCCGACGCTACAACCTCAAATTGTTTTGACAAAGACATTTTTTGCATGGTTTGCTTTTGGGTGTTGGTTAGCTTTATGCACCGCTACAGCCTGCTGCTCCTCATATGCTTCGGGTTACTACGAGGTTACTATGAATGGGATTAGAGAAGAATCATCAACAAGAGATTCCCTAACACATTCTGATGCGTAACTGGCACTTGACTTACGTCCAGGCTGCCACGGTAACTGCTACCAAGTTAGATTCCTGTGTGCACTGTGCATTTCTGAAGGCTTCTACTTATGTGTGTTGGTGGGAGTGGGTGTGCTAATGAGTGTTTGGCTTTGCTAAAATGTTTTGACAAATTAGAAATCAGAAAGGGGGTACACTCTGAGGATGTCAGATGTCAAACAGCGATGAATCCATACCACTTCTAACAACCTCTGGACAATGTAACATGTGTTATTTGGAAGGTAAAACAAATCAGACGTTTTATCTTCGGGTCTTTTACTTGACTACACACGTGCATCGCTTTGTGATCACACAGAGAGAGAGGAATACTGAGGTTTCTACACCTTGATTTCCCCTTTTCAATAAAATGTACTTGACAGGCAGGAAAAGACTTTTTGGCCCTTTCGCTCTCTCTTTTTATGGGGTCTGCAAAAACAGACATTTGAGCAGTAATAGATCTATAAATATCGCCCTGGATTTTTAAAGAACGGCTTGTTCTCTGGGTGTAACCGTGCTCAGCACCGCATCCATTTCAGCCCAAATTGCTGTGGAGATTACAACGTGTGCCTGACACCCACCACCCACAACGACAACTGTCCACATGCTGCAGCCTCCCACCACACCCTGCACAGGGTATTCTGAGGCCACTGAACAAGGCTACTTCCATTCTCTCTCTCTCTCTCTCTCTCTCTCTCTCTCTCTCTCTCTCTCTCTCTCTCTCTCTCTCTCCTCTTCTTTGGTCCACAAAGTTTCTCTCTCCCTTTTCATGCTCTGTCCTGGTTTTTGTCTGTCCAGCTAAAATGATGATGTCAACCAGCATAAGAGGTTTTGTCCACCCTCCGTATGCACCCCTACCCCCCAGCTGTCAGCCTGTGTGTGTGTGTGTGTGTGTGTGTGTGTGTGTGTGTGTGTGTGTGTGTGTGAGTGCGTTTTTCAGAGAAAAGCCTCTTTCACGATGCCTTTGTGTCTCTCACAAGAACACGAGGGCTTCACAGAGTGCGAGAGTGTGTCACCTGCTCCTAATTCAAACAGCCTGACACACAACTTTGATTCAACACTTCAAAGAGCTGAACAGATAAAAAAAAACTTTCTACAACTGCCCCCACCCCACCCCACCACAAACACACACACACACACACACACACACACACACACACACACACACACACACACACACAAAAAACA
>JAUESF010052237.1:0-11719 GCA_032274765.1 Malacoctenus tetranemus | reverse complement strand
GTAGAATTCATTGTCAGCTTGTTTTGTTTGTTTTTATAAATCTGACTTGGTCGGCTGACGTCTACAGAACGAAGGAGTGATGGTCAGACTTCCTGAGAGGACAGAACTTGTCCAACCTGTCCATCTCCTCCTCGGATTAAAACCCACTTTGCTCCCAAACACACCTGAGTTCAAGACTCATCTCAATTTGGTTTCTGTTAAAACCAGAGTCGAGTGCTTTCTATTGAAACAATGATGAATACAGTCGCAGCAGTGTTTTAGAGAGACGCACTGCACTTCAGGCTCTTTCACACAGGCGCGTGCGAGAAGAAAACCCTAAATTCCAGCATGAGGTGAGGTTCGCTGGAGTGGTTTCATCACAGCATGACGTTCACATGCTTGTGTTCAGCTTCTTTAGATAGTTTAGCAAAGCAAAGTGTTTTGAGGGAATTCAGTCAAGTTGTTTTTAGTTAATAGATGATTCAGAAAGACTGTAAATTTAAAAAAAGTATTTTTTTTGCCAGTCAAATAAAACAAATAGTGCCTTGTTTAATGAAAACATTGACTCCTTTAGTTTTACAGACTGCTTAATGGTTTTAAATGAAAACTATATATACAGCAGATCTCCAGTTAAGGATTAAATAGACTCACTATATAAATACAAACACTGATCTGTATTTTAGTTCGAAATAACAGTTTTTTCTGACATTTTACCGTGAAGAAACTTGGCCACCACTTACCTTTTATGGCGATTGTGTCACAGCTTGATCTTTCCCTCCTATTGGTGTTTGAGTGACTGAGAGGAAACACTCAACGCTCCTGCAGTGCAGCGGAGGAGGGCGGGGCAAAAAAACTGTGACAAAGGTGCCACAGGAATAAATCCTGGAGTGTTTGACAACTGTCACTTCTTTGTCCTCTATAAACTCCCCTCCCCCTCCTCAAAGACGCCATCTGTTTTTTCTTCAGGTTTATAAAAGGATCCATCAGTAAAACCAAATACTGAAACATTGTCAAATCTTCATTTTATTGTTGATTTAAGGCGCAACTATTTCATGTAATGCTGCCTCTTGGCCACTCGGTGGAAGCAGCTGACAGTGAATCTTCAGACACAAACACGCGGGAGAAATGTGGCTCCATTTCTTCAATCCTCTGCTTACTTTACCTGAATACCACCGCTCCTGGAGTCGACTCCCACCAAGGTGATTGTTTGGGATTTTCCATTATTTGCAGCTTTAATTGACTGATTTTTTAACCTTTGATTTCAGCTTGTTTTAGTTTGTTTGTAGAGTAGAAATTAAAGTTTGATTTTATGTTTGGAAAACAGCAAACAATTCATTTTAGTTTAGCTTTAATCGGTTTTGGTTTAATTTTTTTCATTGGCTCTTAGTGTTTTTGTGCAATCGGTGGCAAATAAACTCAAAAAGTCCTGAGGGAGATTAAAGAGAACGATTTCATCTAATTATAATTTACACAAACGTTTACCTTCTACCTCTCTCTTTCTCTAAAAGAAAAAACACTTTGGCTCAGTTGCTGGAGGATTTATTTTGTCAAAGCAAAAGAAGCATAGCGTGAAGATCATTGGTTAAACAACTTAAGATTTCTCCATTGTTCAGGCAGAACAACTTCACCCCCTGTTATGTTAATTTTATGTTGTTGGTTGTATTACGATGCTTCTTTGATTGTCTTATATACATCAGAAAAGGTAGACTGAACATTTTGTATAGTTATTATGTAACGCAGCTAAACACCCAGTGGACAGTAATACCATAACTCAGGATGATGTGAGCCGTTTGCACAGGAAGGCTGCCCCACTTCATCCAGGGCGACTTGACGAATCTTACTGCGACGCCGCCTCCCCAGGGGTATTTTCCTACCTCCTGCCGCCCCTGCCCCGCTTGTAAATGTAGATGACTTTGTTGCAGTGTGGGCACAAATGGTGCACGTCTTTGGTCGACTTCACGCAGAAGGGGATGCAACAGAAGGGCCAGCAGCTGGAGTGACAGAACGGGAAAAGACAGAAGTCAAGACGAGTCATTTTATGATGTTTATCATGTAGGCTGATCAACTATTTGTGACCTGAACTTGGTCAGAATAAGCAGTGAAGCTCAGTGATACTTGTGAGCAGACGGACGAGCTGCCTCACTTCCAGAGGCGATCTGGATCACACTTCATCCAGATGCGGACGAATCGCCAACATGTGGCCCTGACAGATGCGTACGTCTGCTCTTGTGGTTTGATGTGTTTTCATGCTTGATGGTACGAGGAAGGTTTCCCACTCACAAGAACATTCCAAGCGCAACACAGATGAACCACGTGTAGCTTCCGGTTTTGTACTCAATCCTCGTCAGCACGTTCTGCAGGCAGTGAGGACACACCATCCGTCCGGGGATTTCCTGCAGGTCTTGTTGCTGCATGACCATCACCTGGGATACTGAGGGTACAACAGGACGTTCAGCGGAGATATAGGGTGATGCCTATATGCCTGATACAAATTAAAAATAAGGACTTTTTTATTGGAGGAAGGACTTAGAGGCAGGAGACACTCACTGGGCTGCACAACCTGAGGCTGCACTGGGATGTTTGGGTAAGCAGGCAGTGGTGGAGCTAGACCAAAGGGAGATGTAACGAAAGACAATCAACACAGGAATCCTGCTGATGCCTTGTTGGTAATTAATCAAGAAAACGCATCTGTTGTGAGGTGTTTTTTAAACAACAATTTGCCAATTAAACATGAGCTTTATTTCATTGTTGAAAGAAGGATTTGAAGACAGACTCTCACCAAACTGCATGTTCTGTTGTTGCGCTTGGTTGTACGGGTAACCAGGTAGAAAATCTGGAGGAAAGTGAGACACACATTCAATTATAAGACGAGTTCAAGTTGAAAGAGCCGAACCTTTAACTTCTCCAAGTTGTAGTCACATGAACTAATTATAGTTCAAAGACGAAACAACAGAAGGTGGAATTGATCATATTATGGGACGGGTCAGGAGGTCTTACTGGGTTGAGCAGGCGGAACTGCCTGGGGAGGGCTCTGGTGTCGTCGTCCGGGCATTTTGGGAGGAGATCTTCAACAAAAGTAGCGAGACGACTCTCACGCACGAAGGCTTTCTCACACACTCACACCAAGCTGCAGCTTCTGAAAGAAGTACCGATGAAATACTGGTCAACATTTGTGTTAAACCCTTGGCTCAACTGTCTTTTTTTTAACAGTCCTTGTCGTCACATGAACTAAATCCCATCCTCACTTCGTTATTTTTGATTTGAGTAACTTTTCGAGCAGCAGTGTTGTCAACTTGGCAACCAATCGAGTGACTTCTTGACTTTGGGAGACTCAAACTTGAACACATGTGTCGATTTGGATCCCTGATCCATTTTGAAGCACGCCTGCACCGTCAGTGAGCCGTCCACACCACCAAAGCTGCTGATTCCACTGAGGTAAATCACCAATAGTGCAAAATTGGTGATTATGATCGAGCATCATTTGACTGAGGAATTGGCAACAACTTTCCCCAAAGTTTTCTGGAAGGTTGACGGTCCTGATAGAGTGCCTGAAGTCTCTGGGGACGTCCAGTTATCCAGGTCAGCTGGTTAGTGACCTGGTGGCCTTTACGTGAGTTAACTTGCCAATCAGGTTTGGTTGTTTTTAAATAGTGCACAACCAAGAAGCAGCACTCCCTTCACATGAAAACTAAGCCGGTTTAATGGCATTTTGTTTTCATCTTATTAGCGTTGTATCACGGGTGAATGACTCACTGGTGTTTTTTTGATTGGTTCTGGCATCTCTCCAGTGAAGCCAAATGACGTCCAAAAAATGAAGCGGATTGATGGGAAGAATACTTTCCTGTAAGGGCAGAGCTTGTTCAACCTGTCCAGCTCATTCTTGGCTCGAGCTCCACTTTGTCTTCAAACACATCTGCATTAATTACTGTTGTCAATTTTCATTTCTGATAAAACTTTAACATTACACTTTAACATTACGTGAAGCTCAGTGCTGTAGTTGCACTGCAGCAGCACGTTCACACTTTTGGGTTCAATTTCTTAAGTTGGTTTGTCAAAGCAAAAGTTTCATCAAAGACACTCAGTATAAGTTTTGAGTTATGAGAGAATTCAGAAACACTGCAAATTAAAGCAAATCAATTAAATCAAACAAAAATAAATAGTATGTTGTTTCATGAAACGTTTAATTATTCAGACTATGAGACAATAGCTGTAAATGCATCTACATTTATATGCATATATGCACACACACACGCACACAATGGCTGTGTGTGTGTGTGTGTATATATATATATATATACATATACACACACACACAGTACACACATGTGTGTGTATATATATATATATACACATACATATATACATATACACATATATATACATATATATACACACACACACACGCGCTCCCCAATCCAGCAATATTTCTCAATTTTCTCAGTTCGAAATCAGAATTATCAGCATTTTAATAATAAAAAACCTTGGTACTGCTCACCTTTACTTGATTACTGGAAGGTGCGCCACTGCTGCCCACTGTCCCTCCTTTAGGTGTTGAGTGACTGCAAGGAAACAACGAATGCAACTGAGCTTTGAAAGAGCAGCAGGTGTGATTATAATGTATTGATAATTACAGCTAGGTATTTTTGGCATTTCCGATGTCTGGAGCAACAGACGCCCTGATGCAGGACTCAATCGCAAGCTCGTTGAAAATCTCTGCAATTTTAACAGTGTTTTTGCACTTTTTAAAAATTTTTTCTGTGTGACAACGACCCTAAATTAACTTCACCCACTGAACCCTTGCACTGTTGATGCATGACGCTTTATTGATGCTAACATTCCTTTTCATCATACCGACACTGGCAGATTTTGTACGTGATGTTGTGGTGTTTATCATTTTTTGCCCATCATCTCTGGTGTGGAAAAGAATTTCACATCTTCTGGAAGACTGTCACCAATTCCAGGAGTGTAAAACTGAAACGCAGCCTCGCTGTGTTTTTTTCCCGACAGGGGCTCAGCGGGAGACCACTCCCTGAGGCTCTCAGAGCCTGAGATGGCTGTAATGTATCGCCGATTCACTCAGTCAGGTTTGACTCCTGTGATTTTGGCAATGTTTTTTAGATGGTAAAAGGCTGCTGATGTGACTGAGCTAATGTGACTGCTAACGTTCAGTTCTGAGGCCATTATTTCTATCCTGATCATTTAGTTTTCAGGAGAGGATAAATGATTACACTCTTTGTCTGTCTTTGTTTCTGTGGACCACAAACAGTGATTCCACAGGGCTCCATCCTCGGACCCCTATAGTTTAATACATGCATGCTCCCTCTGGTCCAGATCATTGAAATCTGCGATGCTTCCTGTTGCACCTTACACTGATGACACACAACTCTACATATCAGTACCAGCGAATGATCTTGGTTCCCCGTATTTAATCACTGAGTGCATCAAGGAATGTGGTTTTGTTTCACAACTGAACTCAGACAAGACTGAGGTGTTTGTTTTTCAGCTCCAAGGAGGAAATGTTAGAGGTCAGCGCTCATCTCCATTCCAAGTCAATAAAGACAACAAAGTAAGCCATTAATCTTGGTGGGATTACAGACTCAAACTGCTTGAATTCAAACCACCACACAAAGACGCGAACCAAATAAATTTACAACCGTCTCGAACAAAACATTACAAGAATCACATGTTTCAGTGGATCCAGTGAAACTTCATGTGTTTATTTTTAGCAGGCTTGATTATTGTAACGGTGTGTTTACAGGTCTCAGGGAAAAATCAATCAGACAGCTGCAGTGGCCCTGACCGACACAAATTACGCCTGTGCTTCAATAACGACGCTGGCTGGCTGTGTGTCAGGAGGGCTTTCTCAAAGATCTTGCAGTCTGATTAAAAAGCCCTGAATGCTCTTGGGCCCAAACACATCTCAGTATTACTTGTTCAGCATGAAACACCCAGACCCCCTCAGGTCCTCAGGAAGAGCTTTACTCATTGTTTCCACAGTCAGAGGTGAAGCGGCTTTTAGTTAGTACGCTCCTCTCGTCCACATTGGAGCACAGCTGATCCAACGAGCACGTTTAAGGGTTGTGCGGATAAATTACTCGTTTGACATCAAACCTGAACCTGCAAAGCTCTCACAAGAAAAGGGCCCTTTGCCCATTTGATTTCGAACCACAAACCAGGATCCGGTGGCAGCGCTACCAGGAGATCTTCACAATCTTAGATGCAAGGTCAAAATTTTTCAAATGTCACCCTTTATTACTGAAAGTGACGCTGTAACGACAGTTTAATTTCTCAGGGAACAACCAGTCTCTGCTCTGAAAGAACAAGGACGGAGCTCAAACTGATTTTCGACTCAGAGTGACGAAACATTGGTGCAGAATTAGACAGGAAAAGACAAAAGAGGACAAGAGCGGGAGAGCGACTCGCTTTTCACAAAGCCTGCTGATGTCTGCTTTTGTCACCCATCACAAAAAACAACTTCTGAATCATGTTGGAAAACTGAAACAATGAGCAGGAGCAAAAACTGAGACGTTTCTGTCAGTTTTGATGACTACGGCGGGAGTGTGCCTCACTATGAGTAACACATTGTTTGTGTCTGACTGTGTGTTTGAGAAAGAGTCTTTTTGTGTTTTCTGAAGTTGCGATTTCACATCCCTCTGATTTGTTGTCGCAGTCGTGAGTATTTCTGAGACATTGGAGGTGATGTGAGTTATACAAATACATCTTTGAATCGATCAAATTCAGAAAAAAAAGAGTGAATGACAACAGCTCCGATTCTTTGAGATTCTTGCTTTCTTCAAGGCTGTCGTTCTCGCTCCTTTGTAGAAGCTCAGAGAAATCTTCCTTGGACTGGCGAGTTGTTGTGTGAGTCTTTTAAAATCTTCTGTTTATGTGTGGGAACAGCAGTGATCCAGAGTTACTGATATGACAGTAAACAATAAATATTGTGCTGTTAAAACCCCTGAAGTGGCATCATGTAGCTAATGTGTCCTTTTCTATTGGTGTCCAGTTCAAGGTGAAATTCAGGTAGTTTCTACTTTTTATACTTTACATGAAGTTGTGTCTTCTGTTTTTGCAAACATACATTTTTTTTCTCTCTCGCTGTTCACGTAGGGTGCCATCGTCCCTCGACTGCGTCCTGGGTCTTACTGGGGAGGGTCTCCTTGTGGTGGGGCACGCCTGGAACACTTCCCCCAAAGAGGGGGCACCCGGAACAGATGCCAGAGCCACCTCGGCTGATTCCTCTCCATGTGGAGGAGCAACGGCTCTACTCTGAGCTCCTCCTAGGTCATGGAACTCCTCACTTGATCTTGAAGGGGACGTCCTGACACCTCACGGAGGGTCATGGTCAGCAACACACGTTAGCATATAACATTTATATAAGTTTGAATCAAATCAGTAAATATTTAGGAAAAAATTGTGCTGAGATATTCCAGTGCCTGTGAATTGTTGTGACAGCAAGACAAGAGGTCGCTGCACTTATTCTGTTTGATTTTTAATGGGACACGGACTAAAGAACACCTGTCAAAAATAAAGGACATAATTAAGGAGAGTCACACGAATCAGAAGACATCTGGACACATCTTTTTTCCTGAAGGTTTCTATCATTTTCTTGTCTTGTTGAACTTGTTTTTAGGGTCTCTGCCTCCAGATGCTGATGGAAACCTGTTCTGGCAACACTTTCCTCAATTACAGCTTTATTTGCTCCATTGCCATCCTTGCTATCTTGCAGAGAAGCCACTAAGACTGGCGCACTCTGCCTAATTGCGTCGCTGGCAGACCAAAAAGTACAGCAAAGTGTTAATGTGAAGACAGCTGCCGCCAGGTTTCTCTGGACAAACACCTGGTTGCTTTTATACAGCCTCCATAATTAGAGTGATTGCAGGTGGGGAACAGAGTGAAATCTCTCTGTGTGATAGACAACAAGCAGGACTGAGTCACGAGCATCAGTATTGATGTCCTCCACTCCGGGGGTCTATTTGCATCAGGCGTGTGAAAGAGGGCAAAAAGGGAGAAGTCATTCACAACTAATGGTGCATTCTTTGTGAAAGGCGAATGTGGGAGTGACGAGACATTAAAGCGTCAAAATCAAAGGAAGTGCACGCCCTGGGTACAAAAATGATGCGACAAAAAGAAAGACTTCAATCAGCAAATAGCAGCGCTTCGCCAGCCACACTGAAAGTGCACGTAAAAGCTATGAGGAGCACTTAGAATGACATTAAAGCTTCTTCAAACAGATTTACATCCACTGGAATCATCAGAGCTGGCTATCAAAGCTTATTCTGGAGGAGCGGATGAAAAATAAGGGCCGTGCCAGTACGTGTCGATCATGTTGAAATGCGACAGACATTAAAAATATGTTTTCCTGATACTGAGGAGGTGGTGCTTCTCCTGTGAAGCTTAACGGGGCCGACCAAACACCAAAGCAGCGAATGGGATGAATGTGAACGAACTCCGTTACATTTGTCTCATTGGTTATAGAAACAATGTGGCTGCTTTCTTCCATCGGCAGCAACAGTGCAGGAAAGCATCACAAGTGTTGGGAGAATAACGAGGAGAATGCCAAGAGAAAAAACTGACCTCAGAGGAACATTGTTGCTATCAACATGACTGGCTGAATCAGCCGCGCTTGTAAATTATTCACTGACTTTAGTTTTTCGTGGAGATGAAGGATCCCAGAAAGGGCAGGAGCATGATTTATCGCCCATCTTTCCACTCCCACAGAAAACTACAGGCAGCCGCCTGGTGGTCTTTGGGTTGTACCGGGCTCCTGCAGGTCAACGCAACTCCATGTCATGTGCAACATGCAGCAGGTGTTCAGCAGGGGAGCTCAGGGTGCTCCTGTGCTTATCAATTCGGTGCTCAGCACGATGTGCTGGCAGCGCTCCTGTGCACTCAAGTGTACAGAAAAGTACCTAATTTGCTAATTAGCTACATCAAGTAACACAACTCAACCAAACTGGAGAGACGACATCCTCTAAACAGCAGCACCAATGCACGGGTGAAATCGTGCAAAGTTTGATTCAAAATCTCAGCCAACACAATGGTCAAAATTGAACTCCCACCATTTAAATAGAAAAGTACCCGTTTTGCACTATACTAGATTATTTAATGGAATCCAACCAAATGAGATGGTTGGCTCCCTATAACCAGTTCCAACATACATGTGAAACATCAAACGTTTAAGTTAAGAATCGCTGTCGATCCTTGTCTGCACCAGGGGTCTTCAACATTTTCCAGGCCAAGGACCCCCAAACTGATAGAGAGTTAGAGCAAGGACCCCCTACTCAGAAATAAAATTGTGCCTTATATTAAACTGGTCCTACAGTGCCTTGTAGAAATGCACCTTGTTATTTCATCCAGTACTAAAATATTCAAATAATCAACAAGTTCATATATTCATGTTTTTATTTTGAACATGCAAGATGGGTTAGCGTGTTTTTAAACATTTTAAACATGTGTGCAATCTATCAAAACTTTAGGGACCCCCCTGCAGTACCTGTGCGGATCCCCTGTTGAAGACCTCTGGTCTACAGGATAAATCCATAGTACCCCAGACACTCCGTCTGAGGACACAACTAAGTGTTCAAGCTAATTGCATTCATAATTGTCTTCACCATAATTCAGACACTCACCAAGTAAACCGATTATCAGCTTGTCCTGAAAAATGACTCCAATGAATCTCAAGCGGCGCAGCGACGGGCTGTTTTTCTGCTCCAGCCGTCTAATCAAAGCGTGATTACAGCTCTGCTGCTGGGTGAACACAATTAGACACCAAGCAGAGAAGACCCCCACATCCCTCCAGATCAGAGGGAACGCCACGGCGGACCAAATTGTTCATTTTCGGAAATAACAGATGTCTGGGATGGGGGAGCGTAATTGAATGGCAGGGTCACTCAAAAGCTCATCATCGTTTGGGCGGGGCGCTGAAAGTCAGGACGGAGGTCAGAAATTTCACTGCAAAATCAAACGGACACGTGAGCACACGACAGGAAGCTCGGCTTCATCTGACGGACGAAGAGTGCTGAATTGTTTGGTGTTGCTTCAACACTGAAGTTGATGTAGCCAGCGGACGAGTTCTGCGCGTTCTCTGATGTAGAGGCTTCATTACAGGCAGCAGCCTGTATTACACGTGCACCCTGTATCACCATGTTTGGAGATATTGTTATTGTTTCCCCCCACACACAAGGTGGAATTGTGGATGTTGCACATCTGTCAGGATTTCCTTGTGAACGCTCCAGGGCAAAGGGATCAAACAAGCCACCGGCCCGACGGGGGGTCTTCTCCAGCCCGCAAGAAGACCTCTGTAAGATAAGGATTTGGTTGGGGATCACACTAAAGTGGGATGCAGCAGTAACACCCATAATGTAAATGCTCGCTACTCTAAAAATATATGGAATGTAGGTATTTTCAGAATATTGTTGTATTTTTGCTCCTAAACGAATGGTCTACTTGGAATTTGTCATGAGTAAAAGTCATCATTTGATTCTGAATTCTGTTAATTAATGTAATTAATGAGGTACTTTTCTTGGAAACGGCTGGAGTGTGACTGAATGCTTTGGGTCGGCTCGTGATACATCTGCGCTGGGCTGCTGGGCGGGCGAGTGCTCTTCCCAGTTGAAAATAGGTCTTTTAGCAGCCAGCCAATGAGGTCAGGAGAACAGGAGCGGCCACCTGACACCAAGCGCAGGAGTGAAAGTGACTGAGAAGAGCGGCGAGGAGATGAGAGCGGACAGGTAAAGGATGTTAAGAGGCGACAGAGTGAGAAGCTGGGGGCTGTGAGGCTGTGATAAACGCAGACCACCGGCAGCGAGGCGGCCTTTCTTTCCTTCCAGGACTATTTTCACTGCCTGGCCCTAAAATCTCATCATCTCCCCAGGAGGTCGTCCCTTGTGCTGCAATACACGGTTTAACACAGAGCACATGAACATGGTGTCTGAATGTTTTCTGCAGACGCTTCAGTTGACGTTCCACAACAGTTATGAAAGGAACGACTGTCATTACAGTCACAGCAGAAGTTGCCGAGTTTCGTTTTGGTCTCGTTTTGTTGATCCTCCATCCTCTCCTTTACTCCTGCTATCAGTCTCTTTTGCTCTGAAGGGCCCCACAAGCTCCACCTTCTGGCCCCTGATACTGAGACTCTTCTTACAGGAGAGAGATTTTTCATATCTCTGAATCGGTCGGCCAAAACAGCCCAAAGCTCTTCGCAGTTTCTTGGATGCGTGACACCAAAATCTCAGGAGACGGCCCTCAGTGAGACAACAGTTTATTGAGATTTAGAGTGTTTGTGATGAGGGCACAGGAAGAGGACGTCAGGGAGAGTGAAGTCTTAGTCGGAGAATCTGGGAGAATGGTTGCGAGTGAGCAGGTGTGGGATTGTGCTGAGAAGGGAGTCAGTGTCCTGGTCGGGGATCTGAGCGATGGAGGCGGAGGACTGGAAGCGTTGGAGGGCCGACAGGCAGTCAGCAGGTGAAGGCAGGCGGGAGCGCAGGCTTGAGTGGCTTGAAGCTGGTCTCCGTTGTTGCTTGAAGGCAACGAGGGGAATCTCCGAAAGGCACTGAGGAGGAAACTCACAGAGGTTACCAGCTGGTAAACAGAAACAGGTGTGGTGCAGTGCTGAAGTGCTCCGCCCAGCCACGCCCTCCAGATAGCTGCAGCCTCTCCAGAACAACACGCACACACACACACACACACACACACACACACACACACACACACACACACACACACACACACACACACA
>JAUESF010052217.1:0-16288 GCA_032274765.1 Malacoctenus tetranemus | reverse complement strand
CCGCCTGCTCCAAGTGTCCTTTAGAAGGCACACGAGGTAGCACCAAGTGACTGAACACACAACACTCACAAAACAGTAGCTCTGCTACCCGGGTTGTGTACACTGGTGATCGTGGGTTCTCTGGAGTCACTTACAGGTCATGAGGGTTATGTGGTGTAGTGATGTGTGTATGTCCGGGTAGGCGGGTGCGTATGTGGTTAGTAAAGGACAGAGAGGGAGAAAGAAGCTCGTGCGCTCCAGAGCGGCTTGAGGAAAACTCGTGAATAGTGCGATCAGTGTCATGCGGCCCAAACGTGACACACACGGCTAGGAGCCCGATGTTCACCCAGCAGATCAACAAAGCGGCTTCTAGCGGCAACAGCTTCAGTTACAGAGGAACCCGGTGGTCCTGGAAACAACTAAGCAAAAGAAACAAAACCGAACACGGAAACAGTTTCAAGAAAAACACAGTTCACGCTAAGCTAGCAGTCTCTGCCCAGACACAAAAGCTCTCTTAGTCAACGTTGCTTGTTGCAAGGAGCGTGCTTCCCGGCATTGCCGATCGTTTAATGAGAAACATGCGGGGTGAATTGCACAGGAAAAGAGAAAGAATGGTGTGCTGCGCCGCGATGTATTTGCGCCTGGACTGCACTACCAATCGTCTCCGGGCAGTGTCTCAGCCAATGAGGAACGCGAGTTGGAACCCAACCCCTTACGGGGTCCTACTGAAAGACCAGATGCAGTTTCGGCGGGCCGCCATTTTGAACTGGGTTGCTATGTTCTTGTGAGATGTCCTTCTTTGGCATGGCCCAACACCCAACTCCAGATAAGCAGAAGACAATTGATGGATGTATTTTCAAAATTGTCCATTAAACGTGTACAAGTATAAGTTGTTTGGTGGGGTGGGGTGTATGCAAGGGTAAGATCTTTTAAATTTTCCCCAAACGGTTTAACCGACAACACCACACCAGGAATTTCACCTGAGAGTTAACCCTTTTTCTTTATAAAGCATACAGGTTCACTCAGAGGCTGAGATGTGGTTCCATTTTTTTAGAAAGGCAACTTTATTAAAATCATCAGACACTGTGAAATGTTACTCAGTACAAGGGAAAAGGGAAAAGGAAAAACTAAAGGGCTGAAGCCTTGTGAATGGATGGACGCTTGTGGAAGGGGAGGGATCCACCAACAAGAGAAAAATCAACTTAAATCAATCAACATATGTGTCAGACACACTGTAAAACAAACTCACCACCAGGACACAGCAGACAGGACAGGGGGAGCCCATTACCAGACCACCACCACCAGCCTTCAGCAACTGAAAAGGGGACAAAACAATCAATGGGGTTGAATGAAACACTAAATGATTAAACAAAACCCACAAAGATAATATAGGGCCGGTCGCCAATGCAAGCTAAATATATTTACTGGACTGACTGCCCAGAACTCAAAGATAAATGATGGTAAAACAAAACAAATACCTAACATAACACATTAGACAATCAGACTGTGTAAAAAACTAAAAGGAATAAACAAATAAACCCAAAATTAGAAACATTCAACCCACATGACTCGCACACATTCAACTATTTAAAACCTTGCCCCTCAGCTGAATTGGCTTTCTGCAGGAGACGAAGCTTTATGCCATGTAACGGCAGGGATGATGCAGACAGGCAACTTAGCAACACGTAGCCAAGCAGTAATGATGGTAAACCCGATTCCTTTTACTGACTCAAGTCCTCATGAGTCACTCACCAAAGTGTACCGGGTTTATGAGTCTCGAGTCACTTGAGTCAGTGTGCAAATGCGCAGTTTCTGCATACACCTCCCATCAACCCCTGCTCTTCGGAGATCAGTGCTTTGAAACGGGAAACACAGCTCCATTTAATTTGGAATAAAGAGAAATATCTGAAAACTTCAAGAGTGAAACAATTATTTTTTCCATGTAATTTAAAAAAAAATCTAGCCATACAGTGCACAATGTTTGAATAGTAAACAGCGGTGGAACTGGCTAAATATTTCATATTTTGACCCACCACCTTTGCTGAGAAAACCTAATGTGCACAGTGAATATCTTTACTGTCTGCCATCCCTACCAGAGCTGAGCAGCCAACTTTCAACTCGGATGATATATGGTGGTTGAGTCCACTACACCGGAAATACGGAGGACTCGAAGGACTTGTAGGGATGTGCCGTCATGAGTCGTGAACCGGCTGAACGATGAGTCATGAGTCATAAGTCATGTACTGCTGAACGATGAGGGCACATCTCGTGAGTTGTGTCCGGGGAAGCGCTCATACCTGCTGAACCAATGATCTGACAGCAGCCGCCATGAAGACACATAGTGTGCTGCAGCTTCTGATTTATTTCATACCAGTGAAACCATTGATTTTAAACAGAAAAACAATCCATATCATTGTGGGAAAAAATTTGACTAAAGGTTCTTAGAAATTTTTATTAGTATCAAACTTGACTAGAAATGTCAAGTACCAACATATTATCTTTTCAGAATCAGAAAGACTTCATTAATCCCAGAGAGAAATTTTGTAATATGTCTATATTTTTTAAATGTATTGTGATTTAATGTTTAATGTTAAAATTGAATATTTAATTAAGTTTGCTAATTTAATGAATTAAGTATTGAAACCAAACAGGAGACATTAAATAAACACACTATAATCATAGTTTATCATTGGAATAAACAGTGGATTCTCCTTATTACATTTACTGATCAGCATAATGTGTTCAGTAAATAGTTTATCCCCACCCTTCACTCAAGGAGGTAAAGAGGTACGGTGGGTGAGTCCATTGCTGCGGTGTAGGGGGAGTCACTGAGTAGTGAACAGCAGTGGAACGGGATAAACATGCTCTGTATGGTCTACACATCATTCTGTTGACAACCACAACATGTTCATTAAATAATTGCTCTATCTGCCTTCAGTTAGACTAATACAGCTGACTTTCAGCTCAGGTACTGCACCGTCAGCCCCCCTCTTTCCAGGGTTACCGGGTTGAATGGTTCGGCAGGCAGCGGCTCACTTGCAGACTGTAGCTTGCTGCAGGCTGTCACACACGTGAGGTGGATTTATACAAAAATTAGAGTTTCAGTGTTTTCCACAGGACTAATACTGTCAATAAGTGCACACACACACACACACACACACACACACACACACACACACACACACACACACACACACACACAACTGTAGTTAGTTAGAATAGCAGCCTGTAAGCAATGAAATGTTATATTTTCTCTTCTTAGCAGCTCGTCAGTTAGCTGTAGCATGAATGAGTCAGTGAACGAGTTAATGGAAACGCTGACTTGTGAGTCCATATTCAAAAAAGTGACTCACGTGTTTTGAGTCAGTAGTTCCTGACTTGCACATCACTACTGCGCAGTGGAAGCAACACATCAGGCAGTGGGGACAAAACAGCAGCGGCCCAAAAAGCTGAGCAATAGCACCTGCCCCGGAAATAAAATAAGATTAACAACGAAGGATAAAATGTGGTGCCATGCTATATGCTACCCGCACACTTACTTTTTTTTTTTTTTTGCTTCAGCGGACACACGAGAGGAGAGAAGGAGAGAAAGGGCTTTGGTGCTTCACCTGTGACCACATTAGAGTTTGCCACCTGCAACCATCAACGCTGCCATACAGAGAGAGAACACCACACCAGCCAATGCAGCAGCACACACACAGGGGCATGACAGAGACCAGGCCATTGCCCTGCAACACACCGAAGCCTTAAACACGAATAGAAAGAGCAGAAAACTAACCGCAAAGTGAAGCAGCGTGCAGCCGTACCTAGAAGTTTAATTTAGAAGTTTGCAATTGCTGTAAATCATTGTACATGTTTGATCATGTAGACAATCCTATTATTTTAGTCGACAATTGAAAACAACACAGAAGGTTAAATTAAAGTGATTTCCGGAGGCCATTGAAATTGTTCAATCAGATAATATTTGGTAAAATTCTCTTTCCCTGAGTGAGGTCTGGTGGTCCATGTAAGCTAATCTGACCTCTCCATTTCTGTCTGCAGGGACCCTTTGCACAGCAACATCAGACAAATGCTTGTCTGCACCCTGCCAAAATGCAGCAACCTGCGTGGATACCATGGATGATTATGCCTGTATCTGCTCCAAGGATGGAGTTAGATACATGGGGAAAAACTGTGAAGAACTCTTTGATGCCTGCTTCTTTGCTCCCTGTGAAGTTTGCACAAGCATCCCTGGCACTCCAGAGTATCACTGCATTTGCCCCGATGGACTGATGGGTGACAACTGCACAGAGGAGGTGGACGAGTGTGGGAGCAACCCCTGCTCCGAGCCTCGTTCCCTGTGTGTGGACCAGCTGAATGGGTACTTCTGTAGGTGTCCAGCCGGCTATGGAGGGCAGGACTGCAGGACACATGTGACAGACTGCATTGATAATCCCTGCAGGAACAATGGGACTTGTGTGTTACAACCCGAGGGCTTTGAATGCAACTGTGGGCATGGTTTCGAGGGGAAGACATGTGAGGAAGATGTGAACGAGTGTCTGTCAGGGCCATGTCAGAATGGTGCTTTATGTATCGATGGGGTGGCAGAGTTCCACTGCTTCTGTGTACCAGGCTTCCAGGGCTACAACTGTGAAATCGATATTAATGAATGCGCTTCACGACCCTGTGAGAACAATGGTACCTGTATCAACGAGAAGGACCACTATGTGTGCGAGTGCCTAGTGGGTTTTGCAGGTAAAATGGACAACACACACGCCCACATGTGCCAAAAATAAATAGAAAGGCAACACTTTTGTTTTTTCTCCCTTTTTTTTAAGCTGCACTCAAGGATTTAATTTTTTCAGAAATATTGCTCATAAATGTGTCAAAATCTGTGTAGGTTAGTTCTACTCCCTTCCACCCAGCAGGTGTGGCATATCAAGATGCTGATTAGACAGCAGAGTTATTAGACAGGTCTGCCTTCTGTTGTCTATTTTCTGGTTGTGCAAACTGAACGTTGCTGCAGCTGTCCAGGTGGCTGCTCTTAGAAGCATGGAAGCTGTGTGTTTCTTTTCCAAAATAGGATTTATTATTTCACAATAAAATTCTCCTTGGTGTGCCAACTTGCAGGAGTCAACTGTGAAACTGAAATAGATGAGTGCGAGTCCAGCCCATGCCGCAACGGAGCCACCTGCCATGACCTGACTGGCATGTACTCCTGTGAATGTCTGCCAGGGTTCGACGGTGTCGACTGTGAGATTGATGTAGATGAGTGTACTAGCAAACCCTGTCAGAATGGAGCTACCTGTCACGATAAAGTCAACAGGTAAGCCAATTGCTCAGATGGTGGAAAGAGTAGCTGCGCTGTTTGGGCATCTGTATGGGTATTATGAGTTACCGTCACAATGACATCAATTTGGAGCCTTTTCAACTGTCACATTATCTTTGGTCATGGCCACTTGATGTGTGTACTGTTAACTGTTTACATTTTTTTGGGTATATGATAGGAACTCTGAAAGTTAAACTTATGCAAATCCTTCTATTTTCTTTCCAGCTATGAATGTGATTGCAGTGATACAGGATTTGAGGGCAGTCACTGTGAGGTAGACATCCTGGAGTGTGCGTCAGACCCCTGTCAGCATGGAGCCACATGCTTAGAAGGAACCAGAAGATACACTTGCCTCTGCTGGCCAGGTATAGTGATGCTTTCTGCATGTGAGGAATTGGTAATGGGGATGGACCAGTAATACCACAGTTTGAGTGAGTTCAAGGAATAAGTTAAACCTTTTCACTCAACTGGTTTAAATGAAACACCAGAATCAAGGTTTGCAGAGATGCATTTTTAAAGAAAATGGTCATGTTTATTTGGAGTTGCCACAGCCAAGAAAAGAGTGCCTAAAAGAGGCTAAAAGAGGAGTATGTCACAAACAGTTGCACCAATAGCAGCAAGGAGTGGGAAAATATGTTTGTTTTCACAAACAGTTAAAGACTGAAGTGCTAAAGGTTTATTATCAAACACTCATGGTACAGCTCAGAAACTCAGGTATCCACAGCTAGTGTCAATCCAAATCAATGTTTAGCAGGCGTACTTATACCAAACTCAACCACACAGCAGATGATCAATACCATTGTGGAGTTTGTTTCACTTGAAAACCTTCAATACACACATATATGCTGTTGAGTCAGATGCTTCATGGTTAGCCGTACTCACAAATCTTATTTTAATTTTTCTTGCCATTATCCGGTTGGAATGTAACAGAAATCCAATCTAATGCAAAACATAATTTTGTGATGAAAAAGAAAGAAGGGTCTCAGAATGCATCGTGTATAAATTCCACATATTGACAAGATGCGGAAATAGAGTTATGTAGTCCGTAGTTTGGATGTTTGTTTAGAAGTTGGGCCACCGACTAACTTGACATTGCAAATATTGATTACTATTTACCAATCACTCAATCCATGGGTGCCATGAGTGTACATAAAGGAGAGCCTTTTAAAAATCAATGGAGGTCTTCATAATGTTGACGTGAGACATGAATCTTGTGGTGCTAGTTTTTGTTTTCTTCAAAGTTCACGAAAAGTTCACTTATTTACTTTCGTATAACAGAATTTGTATTTTTGGTCACCTAGGGTTTGATGGACCAAGCTGTGAAGTGGACATTGATGAGTGTGCTGAGCAGCCATGTGACAATGATGGGGAGTGTTTTGAGAAGTCAGACCGGTCTCACTGGGAAATGGACTGGAAGCTTGACTTCTCTGAGGCAGCAGGATACATTTGTCAGTGTCAGCTTGGATTTGCAGGTGAGTAAAAAGATAACCTTCAAAAGCCTTGACATTGTATTTTGAATTCTAAATGAGTTGACTGTCTGTATTCAAATTATAGGAGAGAACTGTTCCATCAACATTGATGAGTGTGAGTCTGAGCCCTGTCAGTATGGAGGCACTTGTGAAGATGGTTTCAATGGCTACACCTGCAGATGTCCAGCTGGATTCTTAGGTAGCGCACACATGCACGCAAGGGTATACTTCACTTTCCACACAAAAGTTAATTTTGACAAATATAAACTTGGAAAACTGGTGCATTATCACACACACACAAGGAACAAGGAACTTGGGACAGAAGGCTGAAAGGCTGACAATCACAGTTCCTTGAGTACTAGTAGGTGGTGCATCTTTATATCCAAATCAGCAAGTAATTGGTTATTTCACGGACATTCACAGACACTGTTTGGTGTATGCCAATTCCAACTTTTGGAAAAGCATACATGTTTCAGTGTGACTCTCATGGAAATATGCATATATTACACCCACGTTCAAGGCAGAAAATGCAAAGGGGATTAAAGCAGAAGTAAAATTGAGTGGGGGAGTTTCTCCCAAGCAAGTCGCTATTCTTTTATGCATTTATAGCATTCAGGGATTAACAATTACATCACTTTACTATTCGTTATGTTAATCTTGTCCTGAAACATGTCTTAATATACATGCCCTAATATAGGAGCTTAAAGAGAGCGAGTTGAGAAACTTGCATATTCCAAAAGCGTTTGTGCTCTGACACATCTGAATCTGATCAGTGACTTTATGAAGCTTTGCTGAGAACCTGTTATTGAGCAGCTTCTTGCGAGTGGGTGTGCTGAAGCTGGGGCACATTGAGTGTCCACCTCCGCTATGACAGAAACAAATCGTAGCACTATAGCAGTTGTTGCAACACTTTTGAACATACTCATGAGTGACAGCTCAAACCAGTGAGGAAAGATTGACAAACAGAAACAACTACCTCTCAATTCGGGGAACAAGAATGAAGTTATATTTACAGAAAGTCTCATGTGACCATTGCAACTTTCACAGACGAGTGGGCAAAAAAAAAAACAAGCAAGGAACCAAAAATGGCAGAAGGAGTGTCTTCTGCTTATGCGGTATATTTTGTAGTCAAGAAACATATATTCAAATAGTTTTAATCAGCATGGTTACCTAATAACATTTAAACTGTAGTAATTCCAGATTATCCAATCTGACCACTCATGTCTCCTCCTTTCAGGTGAGCTGTGCGAAGTGAACATAGATGAATGTGAGAGCCAGCCTTGCCAGAACGGTGGCTGGTGTGAAGACGGGAGAGCATCCTACACATGCCACTGTCTGAATGTGGATCCTCTTGGGCTTCCATGGGGGGGTGAACACTGCAATGTCAAACTCTATGGCTGTGTGGACCACGAGTGTCAGAATGGAGCCACCTGCATTCCATGGCTGGAGGATGGAGAGCATGGGCACACATGCTTGTGCCCACATGGATTCTTTGATGAGCGTTGCTCTATAAGTACCACATTCTCCTTTTCCTCCCCTGGATTCATTCATATTGAGGTAATTTCAGAAGAACGAACCCGGCGAGACACTGGACACTATGCTCAGAGAGGTTTTGAGGTTCAACTTCGCTTTCGGACAACTATAGCAGATATGTTGCTGTTTTACAGAGGGGATGAGTCTAACCATCTCTTTCTGGAGATTGTGGATGCTAAACTTCATGCAAAAGCCTTTTCTAAGGAGTCGGTTCTGGACGTAGTCCTTCCTGACTTGGTCAGTGATGGGGACTGGCGGGATGCTCATGTGTTTGTGGGGGATCAGGGTCTCAACTTGATTCTGAGAGGTCCTGGCTGTGAAGAGGATCATTGCAGCATTAGAGATGGTGGTGTGAATGAACCGCCGTTCCAGCCTTCTGAAGCCTTCACTCATCTTTATGTGGGTGGTGCACCAGAGGAGCTTCTGGTATTTTCTGTGAGTGCTGCAGGCTTCATTGGGTGTATGGAAGATCTGATGATTGACTCTTGGCCAATTCTACCTCAAACACTTCCAGATGATCAAGGTCATGAACTGGGCTGTAGTAAGACTGAATGGTGCAGTCCTGATCCCTGCAATGGACACGGGCGTTGCGTTGACTTGTGGAACAGCTATCGTTGCGACTGTAACCGTCCTTTCCACAGTGAAAGCTGCTCTGATGGTAAGTTCTTGTGGCAAACCTGTAGTTGCACGTTTTGTGAAAT
The DNA here is from genome assembly GCA_032274765.1 of Malacoctenus tetranemus. Taxonomy (NCBI): domain Eukaryota; kingdom Metazoa; phylum Chordata; class Actinopteri; order Blenniiformes; family Labrisomidae; genus Malacoctenus; species Malacoctenus tetranemus. The sequence goes on along the minus strand of JAUESF010052217.1, from coordinate 7,298 downwards.
GACATCCCTGGCTATTTGCCAGGCCAGGTTCAAAGCCTTTTTGCATGTACGGAATTATTTGCAATCTGGTGTGGAGTGTTGTGAATGTCCTTCCTTTCTCCTCCAGCTGCAGCTGAAAGTGCGGCTTCTTATGTAGTCTGATTAAATGGTGTTGTTGTACTTGGCTTTCCAAGGTGGCAGACCAGCTGTGCTTGCGAGCTACAAATTTAGCAGGTGGCCCACATCGGGACGTGATGATACATGTTTTCAAATCAGAGTCTCCAAAACACCACAAAAAGTTGCCAAATTTTACAAACGGGTTCGGAAAGTTGCCAGATTTAACAGGAATGTTGCCAAATTGGCTACGCTGGCTGCAGTGAGCCCAGTATGTGAGCGTGAGAGGAGCAGCCACCTGTTAGTGGTCAGAGCAAGAGGAGAGTGCTGTGGAGCACAAAATAAAACTGTGGCTCTAGCATTCAGTCCCAATCGGAGCTCAGTTTTCCCTAGTGATAGTTTAAAACATCCAGTCTGTGAAGTACCCATTTTCACCAGAGTGAAATATGCATGCTGGGGAACAAACAAAATCCAGCTTTCACTAAGTCCTGTCACAGCACACCTATTGATTTAGGATCTATTAAGCCTGCACAGAGATGTCATGATCATTTATTAAACTTAACTTTCCTGGAATTGGATGACAGGTGAAATGACAAAAAAAATCACTTTCAGGTTTCTGAATTAACTCCAGAGGCTGTTACATGTACAAAATCCATGAGCAATGCAAGTGGTTTTCTATCCAGCTGTAGCATTTATTTTTAGGGTACTATAAGCCCAGAAAATTTGGAGGTTAAATAAAATAAAGTCTGTGAAACCCTAATTCAAAAACAATTAAGGTAAAACATTCTTTAAATTTACTATTGCCATTTGTTTATTTTTGTGAATGAGTTTATTTAGTTCAAGAAAAACAAGATTCAATAGATGTTTCCCTGAGATGACAAGTCCTACATCCCCAAAGTGACCACAAAATATATGTTCATCCCAAATAAGATCTGGTGCATGCTTATTTAATTTCAATTGGTCCAGACAATAATGTACTAATGTACAGATCACTTACATTGCACTCTATTAATTGTCCTTATTTGTTCATGTTTTTGAACCTTTATTGAACAAATGAATCCCTTTATGAATCCAAAACTATGGAGTGTTTCTGTTTTGTGAAGACAGGAACAACAAACATCTATTTGATTCAATTAGCTGTGCACTCACACAAAGTTCCACTCCTGATAGTTGAAGGTATTACATGTTTTTCAAACCGGAAGTGATCCGAGTGTGCTGTTGTTCTCCCAACAGAATATCCCTCGTGGACCTTCAGTCACGAGGACACCGTGAGTTTTATTGCCTACGATGTGGACAGGAGCCACGGGAGCAATTTCACCGTGTCGTTCTTTGTGAGGTCGATGAAGCCCGACGGCCTTCTGTTTCAGCTGAGGAGGCCTACGGAGGAGCAGGGGGAGCAGGTCTACTTCTCGGTGTACCTCGGGATGGGGAGGGTGTTTGTGAGCTCTCTGCCAAACAGCACTCCACTGACAGCTCCCATGTTCTTGACCACTGGAGAAAAACAGTTTCTGAAAGTGCAAGTCCAACACAGGCAGGTCACCTTTGAGCATGCAGGTCTTCACTATGGGATAGGTGAGATCCCTGAAGTGAACATAAGGAATGGAGACAAAGCATATATTGGAGGACTTCCTACAGACTGGGACTCTGACATATGGGGCAGATCCTTCAAAGGTTGCCTGCAGGACTTTCGATTAGATTCAGTGCATCTAAATTTGGAGGCTTGGAACTTTTTAGTGAAAGAGGATGTTTATATTCCAAGCGGTGCTGAAAATGTGATGAAGGGCTGTATCTCGGATGATACTTGCAAGGTGGGTAGGACTTTGATAACCTGCTTTCTGATTTAATGTTGCACATTTGTACATGTTCACTCTAAGGACCATTTTTAATGCCCTGCATCTTCACCTTCGAGGTAATTCTGTGAATTGCAGAGTGTTTAAAAGTGCAAAAGTAAATTCCACTCAGTGAATAAAACACCAAATATGTAACTAAATCATTTGTCCAGTTGATGTTAATGGTTTACTAACTAGTTTTGCAACTGGTAGAACAATGTCGAACTTTTATTTACAGAGGCAGTGTTTCATTTCTCAAGAAAATTATGAGGGACATTTGATTCAATGGATTTGAAGATTTTTCAAACATTCAAATCTGATCCTCAATTCAGCTCATATAAAACACAGTGTAATTCTTTTCCCAGCAAGTTGAGCTTGTCTGAAATGGATCAGAAGATTTTCACCTTGAGAGAACTGAGCAGAATGGATGTGTAGTACATTTTGCGATTGTCCAGATAAACTTCTTTTACACCGAGAGACTGTCATTAATATTTTTTTGTTTGTTTTGCATTGCAGATGAGGCCTTGCCAAAGTGGGGGCAAATGCTTCATCACATTCAATGACTTCACATGTTCCTGTCCTGAGGATTACACTGGGAAGATGTGCGAAACGCGTGTCTGGTGTGTTAGTGATCCTTGTGGTGGTGGAGGCCAGTGTGTGGACCTTCCTGATGGCTATGAATGTAAGAATGAGCACATATGTATTCTAAATGGTCATGTTTTTGAAATTCTGCAGATTGAGCAGGGTGTCCATACGAGGTCCTGAAGACCTTTCTTTCTTTCTTTCTTTCTTTCTTTCTTTCTTTCTTTCTTTCTTTCTTTCTAAAACATTTACACATCTCCCTGCTCCCACACAGCTGCGTGAAATGAGGGTAATGACATCAAGCTCTGCAGCAGCCTGTTAATGATTCGTCATTTGATTCATCATTTGATTCATCATTGGGTTCAGGTGTGTGGAGCAGGGATACATTAGAAAGTCTGCAGAAGGGAAGAAGGAAGGAAGAGAGGGAGGGAGGCCTCCAGCACCTCGTTTGGACACTGCTGAATCAGCAGAATATCAAAAACAACATGACCATTCATGTCAAAGCGATTATTTTAAACCAGGTTGCTACAGTGACAAAAGCATCTCTCCTGTTTCTTTGTAGGTGTGTACAATGCTACCTTTGAGAACAACCCTGTGCAGTACAGCGCTGGAGGCTCACTCACTGGACCCATCTCAGACATTTTCATAGAGCTGAGAACTCGATCAGAGAATGCTATTCTGCTGAGAGCCTCCTGGGGCCCTGACTTGCTGATGGTGGGTCTGCTGGACTCCTTGGTCCGGGTGGAGATCCTTTCAAGTAACAGCACAGAAATGCTGACCTTCACAGGAGTCCGCCGAGTTGCAGATGGCAGGTGGCACCGAGTCAACATCTTCATGGTTGAGAAGGAGCACAAGACTTCCCCCTGGGTCATCTCAGTGGATGGGATCACAGATACTAGCAGCTTGCCAGACCATGCAGGAAGCATTCATTTTCTCATTGAGAAAAAGGCCGTGTTAGCTGTCGCAGAGAGCTTCACTGGCTGTTTGGGTGCAATAAGGTTGGGGGGAGTCTACCTCCCATTTGTAAGCAACTATAAAGCTCCACAGCCATCTCAATTCCACATCATTGGAAAACCCCAGATTAATTTGGGCTGCAGCAGTGCTCCTGTGTGTAACTCAGGTCCTTGTCTGAACGGAGCGACATGTGAGGACCTCTTTAATAGGTTTGGCTGTGTGTGTGGCTCTGGGTGGGAAGGGGAACAGTGTGAGACTGATACAGATGACTGTGCATCTCGTCCCTGTGTCCATGGAAGCTGTAAGGACTACTTAGCTGGATTTGAGTGCGTCTGCCACCCTGGGTATTCAGGCACACTCTGTGAGGAGGACCTTGACGAATGTGAACACCATCACTGTGAACATGGAGGGACTTGTCAGGATGGATCCAACATGTACACGTGTATATGTCCCAAGGACTACAGTGGTCCTCTCTGCCAGTAATTATCCAATTCATTCATCTCTTTATTAGACATGGTCGTTTTAAAGGGTTAACTTTTCTCTGTGAAACCATTGCCATATTGCATTCCTGAACTAGCTCAGGGCCAAATACTGGTAAACAAAAATACAATGATTTACCTTGTGTATTTTCGATTTCCACATTGAGTGACTCACATGGGCTCAGTGACTAGATGTCCTCTCATGTAAATTGTAAAATTTGCCAAGTTTTTTTCTTTCTATTTTTTATATTGTTGAGCATGAAGAGAAGTGATTGGGAACTACTAATGTCATAATATAGAGCACAACTTTAAAAAGTATTACAGAAACAAATGTGCAGATTGAATTGGACAAAGACAAGTCTTGACCAGAATGTGCTGATGTTTGATCTGACAAAGGTGTGGTAGCACACACACTACACTATTACAAACAATTTTACCATCTTGTGTGTTCTGTTAAAGCAAAGTTTATACCTTCTGCACTAGGTGGGACTATCCTCCAGTGCAGTGTGGTGAAGATGTCCAGTGCGCAAATAATGGAGTGTGCAACGATGGCCTATGGGGAGCAAATTGTACATGCAAGCCTGGTTTCATGGGGACAAGGTAAGCTCAGTCTGATCAAACGGACTGTATCAGTTTTTGAAAGAGTATTGAGTGTCTTGCAGACGTCATGTTTCAGCTTTTCCTCCCATTATGTCTAAGTCTGGTCATAAAGTTAGGCCCTGAAATGTTTGGATAGTGACACAATCTTCACAATATGGGGACTGCATGCCACCTTATTGATATGAAATGAAACAACTATAATGGAATTGAATTGCAGACTTGACAGGTTGAATTCAAGGGGTTGAACAAGAACGTTTCCTCTTTTGTGATGCTTTGCCAGGTCTTTTCTACATCTGTATTCAGTTGTTGTTTCGTGGACATTCAGGCCTTTCTGAGCTCCCAAGCTCACCAGTGCACTCCTTTTTTCAGAATGTGCCAAGATGTTGATTCCCCCCTCTTTTTTCAGCTTCAGGGTGGTCTGTTTCACCTCTATTGAGAGCTCCTTTGACCCCTTGTTGTGTGTTCACGGCAGCAGCTTCCAAATGCAAACGCCACACCTGGAATAAACTCCAGACATTTTAACTGCTCAGTTTATGACAGGTTAATGAGGGAAGAGCCCATGCAGCCTTGTTAGGTGTTTTTGCAGCCTTCTGAGTCAACAGTCCAAATACTTTTTGTCCCTTCAAAAAGATGCCGCTACATACACCTTGATCCAATTTGGATGTGGATACTCTCAAATTGCAGCGGAGAGTCTGCACTTTAAGCCCATACTGATTATGTAATTGTATCTTGAATATGCTTTCACAAACAGCTAAAATAATAAAGCTTGTGTCACTGTCCAAATATTTTTGGCCCTAATTGTAGGAACATGTAGCTGTTGAGTCGTTTTTACACCTTCTGCAATGTGTATAAATATTTAGGGGGGGGGTTGTACACACACAAAAAAATATTTTGATGAGAAGTTATTTTTCTCTATGTGTATCTGCACTCTGTGACCACATGTGCTTTTTGTCTTGCAGGTGTGAGATGGAGATCAACGAGTGTGAGTCCAACCCTTGTCAGAATGGTGGTTCCTGTTTGGATCGATTTAACATGTTTCTGTGCCTGTGTCCACCTGGTTACAGCGGCATCACCTGTGACATCAATGTAACGTAACACTCATCATTTTTTTTATTGTTGTTGAGGTTAAGAAAGCTCACCGTTTCATATCAAGCTCAGCAATCGAGCATCCCAGTTTATATACTCAAGCAGGTTTTTGAAAAGAAATTTTCTTTTTTGAATCAAAAATCAAGAAAAACTGATTTTAAGTTGCTTCCTACTTTTCTCAGCCGTTTCCTTTCATGCAATTCTAACATTTTGGATGTGTTTTGTGGGAGTTTACAAAATATATATTTTGAAGCAAACTGCAACCACAAATGTTGCTTTAATAAGGCACCTACTTGCGTTTCTCATCTTTCAGAAACAAGCTCATAAGCAGGGGATCCCATGGCTAATGGTGGCCATCCCACTGGTCTGTGTGTGCGTGCTGGGATTTGTCATCGGTCTGACCTTCATGCTGCTCACAGCGAAGAAGAAGCGTCAGTCTGAGGGTGTGTACAGCCCAAGTACTCAGGAATTGGCTGGTGCCCGGCTGGAGATGGACAGCATGCTCAAAGTACCACCAGAGGAAAGACTCATTTGACTTGATCAGGGTGCTGGGCAGAAGTCCTCGGTCCTATGGACACGTATACTGGATTCAGTGGACGTTTCAAAGCTTCTTAGTATTGATGCTGATCTAAAGAGTAGAAAGATGGAAAATGCTGCCCCCTAAAGGTGATTGAACCAGTGCTGACGTAGTGCTGGGTCTGTCAGACAATTTCACAAAAAGTGTTTCTTTTGTAGCGTTGTCTTGACAGTCAGAGAAACCAATATAAAATGATTTGTATTTCAGAGAGGTATACCATGAAGGAAAAAAAGAATCATTAAATGTTTTAAAGATATTGTCTCTATACTATTTTGACAATTGTGTCAAAAGTCACTGAAAAGTGAGTGGTGGAAAATGCTGTTGTACTTGTTGCACTTGTGTCAAAACTATGGCCCTCAGCAAATTTTAGACATATATAATGATGTGGCCATCTGCATGTAACTTGCAATTGATTGCATTGTGTTTCTGAGCTTCAAATCTGGGTACAGGTATTGTCCTCCAAACAAAGCTTATTGAAGAAATGTTGGTGGTGATGATTAAAAACAAAGAAACTCAAGAAACAAACCAAGTGCACAATATGATTCTTTCTACTGCATATTTTAAAACTGGTGAAGGGTTCTGGCCTTCATACCTTTTTTGATTTTGGCCCTGAAAAGTTTGGACACCCCTGGTATACACCATAGTGCTGCAGCTGGAGACTGGGTGGCTTGCATGAGTAGTAACACTAATAAATATAAGGCTCCCAGGCAACACTCTGCACAGTGGAGCCAACACGTGAAGAAACTTCTTCTGGAACTGAAGAAAAGTGGGTGTTTTTTTGTTTGTTTTTTTACTTTGCATGACTTTTTGTCTTGTTAAGAGGGTCCTGTCATTGATTGCTGCAATTTCCATGTGAAAAATCCAGAGATGTGAACAACATTTATGCTCTACTCCAGCCGTTTATGATAAACTGAAGTATACAATGTGCCATGAACTTGAGAAAAAAGTGGTCATGTTTTGTGCAGGTTTCCAAAGGTTTTTAAATACATTTTCTTTACTTTAAATTTAATACATTTATCTGGGATGAGTGTGTGTGTGTGTGTGTGTGTGTGTGTGTGTGTGTGTGTGTGTGTGTGTGTGTGTGTGTGTGTGTGTGTG
>JAUESF010052153.1:0-16293 GCA_032274765.1 Malacoctenus tetranemus | reverse complement strand
TGTGTGTGTGTGTGTGTGTGTGTGTGTGTGTGTGTGTGTGTGTGTGTGTGTGTGTGTGTGTGTGTGTGTGTTTGCAAGAGAAATAGAGAGATCTGGAATGAGCAATCTCCTCCATGTACGAATGTTACGCTGTGGAAAAAGCATCTGCTCCTTGTTACACAGGCACTTTCCACCACTCTACTCTCACTCCCTGAAGCTTGAGTTCCATCAAATAGCAGATCCTCGGATGAAAAACACTGTGAAAGTTTGTCAGGGCGAACTGGACTGAGGCCGGAGATTCCAGCAAGAAACCTGTCTCAATGTTTACCTTCCTTGAAAGATTCTCACACTGTCCCTGTTTGTTTTTTGGGGGGGGGTTTAGGACAATTTGTTCAAGTCATCAGTGCAAAAGACTTGCAAAAGACTACACACACACACACACACACACACACACACACACACACACACCTCTGCTCATCAAATCCCAAACGGTGTGAATTGGGACATTTTACAGCTTGGTTTAATGCAGTTTGGTGCATGTGGAATTACGATCCTACATAATGTCATGGAGGCACAGTTTCAACAGTTTCAGTTTGTGAACTCGGAATGAGTCCAGCCTCTTACCAGTGTGGGTCCACTTCAATGACTTTGAAGTGCTTACTATATAAGAGGCCTGCCATCAACTCATAATAAGCCCAAAGAGCGGTACTCTTTGGGCTGAAACCTGAACGTTCTCCCTCGTCTTCCTCCTCTTCTTGCATGTAGGAAACAGCATGTTCAGTGTGCTTATTGGTTTCCTGCCAAATGCTGGATAGTTATTTCTGCAGGCTGTTATATGTTTATATTGTTTGATATCCATCCAATTACGATGGGGTCATCAGCAAACGGTATCGCCGAGTTCGATGGCTGAATACTTATGTGAAAAGAGGGGAATTAAAAAGGTGGGCTGAGCCAGCTCCTTGTTGTGTCTTAGGGCTCAGGATGACTTCAACATATAATAAACTTCAGCATACAGTCTATTAAAAGGCTAAAAAAGCACTAAGACTGATATTTAGTTATTAGGACTGCTCCAAACTGAGCTAGATATATTTCAAACTTTCTCTGGCTGAGAAACAAACTAGGTACAAAACTTCAAAACCACTTTAGCTCATGTTGGTGAACCTTCTCTGTGTCTGGCCTATAGAACAGTGCACAGCGTTGGTTCAGAGATGGAGCATTGTACGCAGTATGTCCGGGATGACACATTTACTTCAAGCCTCTCACCTTGACGAGATGTGATGAGAACCCAGCCTGAGCCATCTGCAGACCAAACCTTCGACCCTGACTGCTGGTTCCTGCAAAATAAACCGACTTCAGAAACATTGAACAGGAAAAATGAAGTCGGAAGAGTGAGCGTTGTCCGGGTTCATCTTGTTCTGGTTCAGGCTTCTTCAGGCCCGCTCGCTGCCGCCGCATGTGAAGAGATTTTCCTTTGAACGCTCCACATTCTGCTAGTCTTCACAGATTCTGATATTTGACACACACATTGGTAAAAAGTAAGAGTACGACGACGCAGAACAGTCTTGGTTGATTCCTGTTGAGGTCAAGTCATGCTGAGACATGTCATTGGACAGGTGATGGCAGCTGCATGTCTCTAAAATGTTAGGTCAAAGTGCTCTTTTGAACTCTTTTTTACTGTGCAGCATAATTTTTGCACTAATTATGCTCAGTGGTAAATAAGCAAGAAGGAAAAAAATTCTATCAACAGAAGCAGCAACAAAGGAAGCTCATGGAAAATTAGAAAGCTGAATTAATTAATTATTAGAGTGCATCCTCTCCTGTTCCCTTCTCCTCTTCGTGTTTTCCCTGTTTCCCTCTCAGGTTGGTGTGAGCCAGGTGTGGCGACGAGGCAAGCGCTCCATCCGCGACGTCACCAGCCTGCGCCTACTCCGCCTGCCTTTCTGCTTCTGCCCACTACCAGGCAGAAGCAGCCTACCAGCATGCGCCTGCTCTGCCAGCCTTCCCTGCCTTCTCCTGGGCCAGCCTGTTCCTGCCCTGCCTGCCTCTGCCTCTCCACGTCTGGCTTGTCCCGTTCTGAACTCGTGCCCTTGTTGCCTCCCAGGTTTTTGTGTAGCGTTTAGTTTCTGCTTCTGCCGGTTTCAACTCGTTTATAGGGGTTCGCTTTTTGTTAGGGGTTGCGCTTATGGGTTTTATTTTGGTGGGTACAATAACTTCTTTGCATTGTGTTCTGTGGTCACGTCTTGTTGTTCTGCGCCTGAGTCCCTCCCCGTCCCATAACAGCCGGTGCCAATCAAGGTCTGAATCAGGCGGTCTGCATGCAGTGTGCAACCTATCAGCCCAGTAACGAGAGCAAGGAGAGGGCTGTAATTTTGACATCAATTTATCCTGACCATTGGTAGGTTTTTTATGTATTCATGTTGTTCTGTAGTTATCATACTGCATCCTAAAAATGTATAAATGTAATTAACTGTAAATATTACGTTCTCATAATTTCTTTTGTAATTACTGTTGAAACAGGGGGTTCAATCGTATTGCTGACCTTCGAGTGAGAAAATCCTGTCCCCCAAAGCGTCCACGATGTCCTTGAGAGATGACTCATCCGTCACATTAAAGAAGTGCTTCTCATCAGGGTCACTGGCAATCAATTTGATTTCCTTCAGAAATGCATTGGAGTTGATCCCTTGCCGGTTATAATATCCCAGCACCTGAACGCAGCACAGAGGGGAACAGGGGAGGTTTGCCACAGGCTCTTCGAGTGCATAGACAAAAGAACTGCTGTGTGAAAGGGTGCTGAGGGCAGCGGTGGGGGGTGGGGGAGGGCTGCCTCCACTGGGCTCCCTCCGCTGTGGGAGCAGGGGATTGACTTACGGCGATGGCATACATGGTGATGTTCTCCCTCTCGCTGTCACTGACGGCCTTTGCGAGCTGAGGGCTGTCGTGAGATTCCCCATCAGTGATGACGATCATCACCTTCTGGGCTCCAGGACGGCCGCCGCGGCGAAAGGCCTCCGACCTGCTCGGCAAACGAGGTCAGACAAACACTGAGAGATTTAAACCGAGCACTGGAGCTCATCACACTGAATAAAATACCTATAGTTTTCTTTTTTGCTGCTTTGCTTACCACTTACATCATACCGCAAGTCAAGTGAGAAAAAGGAGTTGATTCATGATCAATTAGTACTTTTGAGGGTTATCGTAAATTACACTGATAATGTCAGTGTTTGCAATCATCATCAATCAGAGTTGCTCACACCAATCGTCAGCAAGGGATCGACCTCTGTTTATCTCACACTGAGCAAAGAGTGTACGGAAAATAAATGGAGGGATTCGCTCAGTGTCGTACCGTGCAACATTGATCCCGAGCGCAGTCCTGGTCTCCTCCCCGCCTCGCTGGTCAATGCTACTGGCAGCTCCCACCACCTCCTCCACCGTCTGGTACTCACTCAGGCTGAACTCGTGGACCACCGTGGAGCCGTACTGAATCACTCCAACCTGCAGTCAGATCAGAGCTCAGTACACGCATAGAAAGATCTCGAGAAATTCGAGAGAAAAAAAAAGCACCTCGGGTTCCGTATATTGAGGTAGAAAAAAAAAAAACTCTTGAACAGTAGCAGTGTTTTTTCTTGCTGCTGACAAATCAAAATGTTTGGACCTGGTTGTGCCTCGAAAAAAATGACAGGAAATAAGAATCATTGCACAATGTTCACCAATATGTTCAACATTACAGAAACAAACCAAAGCCCTATGGAATATCTTCAGTATCCTCACACATCAGCAGCCAATCTCCAATGAGATTATATTCATCCATCGTTCATGAACGATCATTGTTTCTTCACAACGGGCTTTGGTTGCAGTATGGAGAGCCCACATATCCATGTCCCACTGCACCTGCTAGTGGACATTTCATCTCTCCAGCAGCAGTTGTGGATTGGCCATAGGGAGTATCAGTAAATCACTAAATGTTGTCTATGAACTTTACTTGACATAATAGACAGCCTGGGTTTAAATCATGTTCTAAGTGTTGGAAAATGATGTGCTATCCTGATTCATGAACCACTATTTTATGGTGGTGAGGTTTGAGCATGCAGATCTGCTTTTTCACAGTTTTTATGACAAACCAGGTCACCAGAGTTGAAGTGTTTTAAGTAGCAATACACTTTCTTCAAGCCCACTGCCAAATTTGTTCAAATATGCTTTACCTAATTTTTCAGTCAGTTTTTGTGGTTTATTGTCCTTGCATTTCTGTTTTTGAAAACTTATTCATGGAAATTTTTGGAGTAAATTACATCAGATAAGAGACAATGACCCATTTTACATTATACAGCTAAAACTAATGAAACACTGATTCACTACTGTTACAATTAAACATCCGCATACAAACAAGGGGTGTTCAAACTTATTCTGTACTATATCTCGACTCTTCACGTCCAGGTTTGTGCCCAGTCCATCACATCTCTCATCAGAGACCCCAAGCCCACCCATTGATTATTTCACCTGTCCCAACCTAAACACCCTTCAGCTGTTTTTAACACACATTTATTTTTCATTATACATATTATACATTTATTTTAGTCAACACTTGACAACTTCAATAGATATCATGACATGTTTTGTTTCTTTCTTTCACAGGGAGCTCTTTATGTGTTTGTATCAGTGTTTATATAAATAAACACTCTTAAATTCTTTCTCCAGTATTCTTCTTAAGACCAAGAGAGCAACATACTGTGTAGTCATAATTTATTTTCTTCAATGCTCCAGAATGGAAGAGGATATTATTCAGTATAGTAGTGCTATTAAGGGCTTGTGTGATTATAAGTCCAGTACATAAACGGACTGAGTTGACGTAGTATCTGCGAGGATTGTGGTGGACCAGTCTGGACAAAGAAGTCCAGGGCTGAATTTTTGTCCCAGTCCAGGCCTGGACAGCAGTATTCAGGGCCTCACCCCCAGTTGCTTGTGCCTCGCAATGAGAAGCAAGAGGGCGTGTCCTGAAAAGACACCTGAACAACTTAAGCAGGTTCCTCTCAACGTGAAGAAGTCGCAGTCCTACTTGAGACTCTGCTCAATGACTGAGCACCTTACTGCCCACGACACTCATTTTGGTTCCCTTACTGTGATGTTATTCATTATGACAAAAGAGCAGAACCAACCCCAAAAAATCTTTAACTGTGTAGAAGTCGGTCAAAGCAGAAATCAAGCATTTTGCATTGTTTGATCTGTGAACAACGAACAGATAAACTAACCTGTGTCTGACCTGGGCCGATATAGAACTTCTGCAAGATGTTTATGAGGAAGTCCTGGACCTCGTACCAGGGGTAGATAGAGTTGGACCCATCCAGGACGATCACAATGTCCATGAATGTCTCACACCCTGGCAGGGTGAGAAGAAAAAGAATGGTTACATACGAGATGGACAGCTGGCTGTCTGGCTGGCTGTCTGGCTGTCTGGCTGGCTGGATGGATGGATGGATGGATGCATGGATGGATGGATGGATGGATGGATGGATGGATGGATGGATGGATGGATGGATTTAATTACTCTGTAAGGCGGGAGCAATGACTTGAGCATGTTTGAAGTTGCGTCCAACCCTGGAGCAGATTCCTGTGTTGTACAGGGAGCTGCCACACTCATGGGACCAGAGTGGTCCGCAGGTCTGTGGATGTGTTTTCACACAGCAAAGAAGAGAAAAAGGGAAAAGGCAAATGAGCAGTTCAAAACTCAGGAAGTAACTTGGCATCATCTGAAATACCTGACGTGTTTAAAATGTATCAAGAGTATCACTGACACATGTTTTGCCTTGTTTTGTTTTTTGTTACAGGTGGTACACTCCCGATACGACAATAGAACAAGCTGTACAGTCTCGGGCTGTGAAAGATCAGGCACAGAAAGTTAAACCTACTTTGGCTTTGATCCCAAAATGATATATTCTTGTCATCTTGGAAAAATACACACGAAACATCTCAGTTCATTAATAATTTTGGAGGCTTTAAAGTCCCACTACGTAACTTTTAGACCTTAAAAATATGCTTTTCTGACTCGTTTTGATGCCACACCAACATCCATTAAGCACATTTTTCCAGCCGTCACTACCCAGCAGCGTCCCGGGGCTCAGCAACTGCACTCTGTAACTTTGAGTTGCCGGGACGGGACCTTACGTTGCGTCTGCGTTTTGCTTTGCGACACTTATGTCACGTACTGAGAGAGCGAACGGGGTGCAAGACGGATGCAGAATTAACCTTGTTGCTGTTAAATCGGTGAATAGAATAGAATTAGCCACATTGTTTTTGTGTGATAGTGTTTGCTCTCTCGTAATGAAATCCGCCCGTGTCAACAGTGTTGTGGTCCAAAGGGCTCTTGGCATGGTTTGGCCGACACGTCTGTGTTATTGTGGCTCAATGCAGCGGTGGCTACACGCGTAGCTTAGCTTGTGCTTATCTTGTTTTTATGTCTGGTGAACCTCGTCACTGGACATTGTAGCTTTTTATGTGCTCATCAGTTGTATGAGCATCACTGAAGTTTGGGCAATGACGTCAACTCGCAAAGTGCCGCTGACAAGCGCACAGATGAACGTTTGGTCTTACGACAGTATCGTACCGTCCTTGGACTTTAGGGGGCGGTAGAGAGCAAAAATCTACAAAGTTCCGTAGTGGGTCTTTAGAGGTCTCCTAGTCCCTCAAATATATGACATTGTTTCTTATATATTGACATGTCTGACTGGAGTGAGTGATGAAGGTGTCTTACCACAAAGCTGCTGTCTTTAGGGTTGGAGGTGAGTGTCATACCGAGCCTCATCTTGTCCTTCCTTTCTGAGACGTTGTCTGTAGAAATTTTCCCTGCTCACAAGGAGCACATCCTTAATCCTCTCAGCCAGACAGATTGGAGAGTTATGCTGCTGTTTACCTGTGAAACATACTTTTCCAATAGCCTACAAAATGCACAAAACGTTTTCCTAAATGAGACAACCTAATGAGAACAGAGATGCTACGGATATTGGGAACCATTTTTGAAAAAAATTGAAAAAATAAAGAATTGTGAGGGTACATGCCACAAAATCATACATGAACAACAAATCCCCAACGACAAAGCAAGGGACAGAGACTCAAGTGTAAAAAGACATCATACCATGCATGACAACATGGGGGGAAAAAAATGAGCAAAAGACCAAAGTTAATGCAGAGTGCAGTGCAGGTGTCTTGCTACTTCAATGCACCTGTACCACAGCAGGAAGATGCCATGAACCATGCCACCGAATCATCCATCTCGTCAACAGCTATCAGGACAGATTCTGGGATTCTGGGCAAGGATCGTGTTTGACCAGTATTTTGTCTTTATACCATACACTTCCTGGACCATTATCCCCTACCCCATTCCATTCACACAGCTCTGACTCTCATTACCTCCACTGTCCAAACTGAGTTTGTGTGTTGCTTGCTTCAGGTGGTGAAACAAGCTCTAATTGCCTTTCAGTAAGTCTCTCCATGCCTCCACACTGCAGGGGACCAAGTTTTAGTAATCAGTACATTCTACTTGGATCTCAGGGGCCCCTGCCACCAATCAAAGAGGACAATTATTTGGGGGTCCCCTGCCCCACTTTTCGAGGTTCATCCCTTCTCGTACCTGCAAGCTGTGCAAAGCCCATGCAGGACACAGCGCCATGTCACATGATTGTGACTCGAAATCTGAATTTGGTGCTGGGACAAAAAAATAGAGAGAAAAGACTCTAGGCAATTATTAAATGTGATGAAATGTATGTACTGTCTCTGTTCAGGCCAGCAGAGAAGGCTTTGATGGCCCTGATGGCCCACCACTGGTGCAACGCTCAAATTGCAGTTCTGTCCTTTGTTTGCATATATAATAGCCTGGTTGTACTTTTTTTTTTTTTTAACAGATTTTGAATAATACAACTGCTTTGATGCTTACCAAGGTTGAGGCGGGTACAGTTGGCAGAGGTGCTGGTATCCAGTGGACATTTATAAACATCGCCTGTCTGCAGCTTTCCAGTGGCTTCAAAGGGAGCACCAACCAGCAACCTGAAAACGCACAGAGTCAGACGCCTCCTCTTTTTGCTGGTTATTAACTCTATTTATGGAAACTAACAAACCTGCTGCAACCGGCAGATCAAAAATGAAGAGATTTGCTGATGTGGTTTGTAGACTGGCTGAATAGAGTTATACCCTTTGGGGCCTTCTTGTTCAGAGTTGAAAGAAAATTGAAAACCTGATGTTAAAAGACTGCAGGCTACCGAACGGCCACGAAGTGGCATCAAAAGAGGAGCCATGACAGGAATCCAATCACAGCAATCAATCACGGTTGAGGCGGAGATGGGTAATGATGAGGAGGACCGCATGTAACCACCGGTCTTGTGCTCATTTGTTGTTCAATCTTGTCTCTTGAGATCAGTTTGAGCTGCTCATTTTCGTGTCAATCAGTGATCAGTTGTTTCTCATTTACTTCTCCAAAGGGTCCCTTAGGAGCAAGAGGTAAGCCATCAAGAGAAAAGACATCACTGAGCCAAAGGAGGTCCAGTTGAGACGACTATTTGAGCAACACTTGAGAAGTGGGATGAACAGAGGAGGTCTCACCGTTGTCTGCCCCTGATCTCTTATTATGTCTCCCCAGAGCAAAAATGAGCTGTTCATGTGCAATCTCGTCCCTGGGGAAAAGTGTGAGCTGCTCATTTTCGTGTCAATCAGCGATCATTTGTTTCTGACTTACTTCTCTTAAGGGCCCTTTAGGAGCAAGAGGTAAGCCATAAAGAGAAAAGACATCACTGAGACAAAGGAGTTCAAATAGAGATTAGTATTTGAGCAACACTTTATAAGTGGGATAAAAAAGAGGAGATCTCATTGTTGTCTGCCCCTGATCTCTGTTATGTCTCGGTTGTTATGAAGAAGAAGAATGGGATAAGTCTGAAACGTTAAGGAGACAATTCTGGGAAGTAGGAACCCTCAAAGGGAACTTTTTATTATGTGTTCAGTGTCTCTTCCATCGCTTAATTATTTCTCTTGAGTATCTGATTGAATGAAGCCTTTTATGAAAATGATATAAGCCATAAAGAGAAAAGACATCACTGAGACAAAGGAGTTCAAATAGAGATTAGTATTTGAGCAACACTTTATAAGTGGGATAAAAAAGAGGAGATCTCATTGTTGTCTGCCCCTGATCTCTGTTATGTCTCGGTTGTTATGAAGAAGAAGAATGGGATAAGTCTGAAACGTTAAGGAGACAATTCTGGGAAGTAGGAACCCTCAAAGGGAACTTTTTATTATGTGTTCAGTGTCTCTTCCATCGCTTAATTATTTCTCTTGAGTATCTGATTGAATGAAGCCTTTTATGAAAATGATATCTGAACCATATTTCAGAAATATAAAAATGAATTGAAAATATAATTTAAAGATTAAATATCTATAGAATTAATAATTGAAAATAATATTAAAAATTGAAATGTTTTCACATTTTATTTGAGAAACGTCAATGTTGTATTTTGTTAATGGCATGTACTTTTTTAACCTAAAAACAACACAAAAATATAAATTAAGATACAAAAATAATGATGGATGGATGGATGGAAATAATGAGTTGAATACAAATAAATATTCAAGCATCCTCAGCTCACCCCCATTCTGTTAAAAAGTTGAGTTTTATCAGCATGATTTTTCCAGATGAGGATGAAGATAAAATGCATGTAACTTCTTAGCGAGGTGGTGAATAAATGATGAATTATCTTCAGTAAAATCAGAAATACACTTGGGATTCTGAACAAGCACATGAAACCACGTGAACAGGAGAGAACATACTGAGAACATACATTTTAACGACTCACAAATATGAAAGTGCAAAAAAAACAAAAGTGGCAGGAATAGCAGTCCACATGCTGTAGGTGACAGCAGTGCTATAATACAGACAACCTTCCACTGCTTGGAACCTGCTCTGGCCCTATGTTTGCTCACAAAGACTGTATTGAGCTTGCCCTCCTCGATTTGATCCCAACCAGGGAGGGGAGCACATCTCTGGACAGAAGCTGGACGACAAAAGCATTACAATCTAGCATGAGTTATTCAATCAAAAAACTTACACAACTGCACACAACCATAGTTTAGAAGGATGTACCACTGTGGGATATCCGTTTTAGTTCAAAGAATTGAAAATCAGTGAGTTATTTCTTTGGGTCAATCGTAAATATAAATATCAACAACATATAGGGATAAAGTCTGTTATCCTTAAAACACAGTCTCACTTCATTGTCTGTCCTTATTATTCCATGTTTCGGTTCGCGGGAGGTGCTGGAGCCAATCCCAGCTGTTTACAGGCGAAGGCAGGGTACACCCTGGACAGGTCACCAGTCCATCACAGCGCAACACAGAGAAAAACAGCCACACGCACGCACAATTCAGAATCGTCAATTGACCTTCTGCATGTTTTTGGACAGCGGGAGGAAGCCAGAGAGAACCCACACATGCACAGGGAGAACATGCAAACTCCACACAGAAAGGCCCCACTTGGGCGCGAACCCAGGACCTTCTTGCTGTGAGGCGAGAGTGCTAACCACCACGCCACCGCGCAGCCTCTAAAATGTGGTGTCAGTTTAATACACGATAAAACTTATTTTCTATTTTTAAACTGTAGCCTGATTGAATATCATCGTCATTGTCATTATCTTTGCCTGAAAAGACAAAGAACCTAACTTGGAGAAAAATAACTTAGAATTCCATCCACTTTTTTATGGTCAAGGACCTGCTTTCCAATTGTGGCCCCATAATATTTACTGTCTGACCCGTTTAATAAAACAGAATCCCCTGATCTTGCAGCTACACAGGAGTCTCATCTCTGCCAAAATGTCAAATCCTGTAAAGATGTTGCCGGTATAGCCATCCTCCCATCTGATGAATGCAAAAGACCCTGAAGAAGAGAGAAAGCAAGGAGAATATGTTTAAAGGGATAGTACACCCAAAGAATGAACTCTCATCTGGTTTTGTCTGCCGCGGTGTCCGTAGTGTCGTGAACTCGTAGGCGCGTGCATTCAGGACATGATATCTCCTACTGTTTAGGCTCTAAAAACATTCTAAATGATTTCACTTCGAGTAAATTATGGACGGTACCCACTCAGGACACTTGGATTACATTGGACGAGCAGTATGGAGGAATATTGACAAGTTTTGTTGTTATTGTGTATGTTATTGGAAACCGACTAAAAATGAGTGGAGCCAGGCCAAGCAGAGGCAGGTGGTACTTGAATCATGTGATGGAAAAGCAGCATTGAAGGCAATCTGAGGGACTACAAAGACGAACAGGAGGTAATGACGTCAGGGGCCGCTGCATACCAGTGAAACAAACCAGTCATGTTTGACTGGCAAAAGGAAAACCTGACATTTGAACCAACAGCAATTAACAAACCAGGCAGCAAATTCAGTTCAAGCTCACTGTTTGTGTCTGACTGGAACTTCCATTCAGGCCAACATGTGAGCCAACGGTCTGCAGGGAGCTCCTGTCACTGCTGCATATGTGTGCAAAGTTCTGTTGCTGCAGTGTCAAACTGCTCGTTATTAGTGTGATCTGGAATCAACAGCCCCATAGGTGGCCTGACAGGGGCTTCTGGGAAAAGGGCTGACTCACATCCCAGATGAGATGCTACAATAGGCTGCTCACCCCTGCATCTGCTAATGTGTCTCCCGTCCACATCAAAAGGGGTGGGGGGCATTGATGACAAACCACATCCCAAAGAGCAGACGGGCCAAGTGCACATCCTGCAGCCTGCAGCAGTGCACAGCAGATGGATGCCGCTGCCATAACTGCATCATGCTGACCACATCCTGAGCAGTTGCTGTGAAATCAGTCTTTGGTAAAACTTCAAAAATCTACCTGGTGCTTCTGCCACTGCTTTGTTGCATTATTTGTCACTTAATTGCAGGTTTCCCAATAGTTTGCTTGTGGTGGTCAAACTGGGGGCGTGGGCCCTGAATGTTGTTGCATGTGTGTGGAAAACAAACAAATCACACTGAAGTTTTTAGCTCAGGTTTTACGAGGTCAACATGGGTTAAAGGGTTCAACTTTAAGAGGTTCCAAACACGCAGGGAACATTAGAAATGTAACATGAATGCAGTTGTACAACAACAGGCTGCAATCCTTTGCTGATCCAGAGGACAAAGCCAAGAGATTTTGGCTGAGTTCTGTCACTTAACCCAGCAAAACTACAGGAAAAACAACAGAAAAACTATCTTGGTACCCTTTTGCATACGTGGCTTGGAGCACGCAGGACCATTGCTAGCATATTGTACTGGGCACACAACTGATGGACACAGGAGATAGCTGAAGATTCCCTGCTGTAGTTTTGGTGAACCACCAAAAACTACAACAGGTAGTTTTATCTGGGGAGCTTCTGTTTTCTCCGGTGTTCATCAGAAAAGCGACAAATTAGCTCATGAATTACAGGAATTATCAACCAAGCTCAACTAGAATCAAGTGGTGTTGTCCTCGAAGGTTCACAAGAAAATCTCTCCTGAACATGGGAGCAGCAGACATGCCGTGACTGCAAATGTATAGAATCCCGAACACAGTCCAGGGATACGATATCAATAATGATAATAATTTTTTATGAAGTTTTCCACTCACTGCACAAACAATACAAAATTGAGGTAAATTCCCAAAAATATTTGTTTGTGAGGTCATAAGGTCAACATTCAGAAAACAAGACCTCATAATGTTATTGCTCCAAGTAAACCTTGTATCGGTTTATATGAGTTAGGATGAAAGGAACACTCCTCTGTGCTGTGACAACCAAACATTAGATATCATAAGACAGTGTTGGAAAAACAAATCACTTTTGACCAACCCCACTCATTCACTCACAACACACTCGCACAGAGAGTGATGGGAGGCTGGGGAATAACAAAACACGACACATAGTTTCCAGGTCCGGCTCGGCCTTCAGATGCAGGAGAAGCTGCTTTTGCGAGACGAAAGCAAATTCTTTCCACCTATTTACCTGAGACTTCAAAGGCTGAGAGCTTCTGTAATCCTGGAGGATCGTGAGGTATTTGTCATAGCCAAAGTGTTTCCAGACATTTGAAAAAAAATACCACAAACAAGACTGCAAAGTTTACACCGTATCACCTGAGTGTGGCGAGGGAGAAAAAACAACGGCAGGACTTTGCTGCTGGTTTCAGGGGTTCAGTGACAGAGATACACCGCAGTCTTTTCTTGGAGCAGTGTCAAAGGGACCCTCAGACCAAACCAAAACTCCTAGACTAGCAGTGTATGAGAACGGGATCAGTCAAAAGTCACGTCCAGCAACATAAAGGACCAGTGGTGGGCGGTGAGGTTCACGGCTGGTGGGGAATGCACTGACCAGTTCACCTGCACCACGCAGGGTTATGGTGAGTGGTCTTTCCTCGCAAACTGCTGTTTACTCATGTTAAGTGCAACTTCAGACGTTTTACTGCAACAAACTACCAACCTGTGTAGTGGAACACAGCTCGCTTTGATAACCGAGCTGAAAGACGCTTTGCAGCATGCAGATGGTCACTACATTTCCTGCCACATTAAGAAATCAGAAATGCTGTCAAGGTCCAAGCTGTTTGTTAACCTCTGGCCTCAGTGCATGAGAACTCAGAGCCCTGCACGCTGTACAAAAAAAGGTGACATTCATCTGGCACTACTGACTGGCGACTATCATTCACTCTACCTGCTGACTTGAGTATGGAAAAAAGGGACACTCATAAGTGAACAGCACACAAAGAGAATAATACGAGAACCATCACATCAGAAGAAATTTGCATGTGCACCATGTAAATGAATTTGTGTTTGATCTTGTCTTTACCAGTGATGTCATGCGAGTCGGTCTGAGATGCCCAGAAGCCGTCTTATACTGGCTCAGATGGGTAGAAGAGAGGGAGAATACGTTGAATTTTCTCATTGATCACTCATTTTGTTTATTCTGGAGGAAATCAAATTCTCATATTTTACTGAATATTCACGTTTCATTGAATATTTTAGGAATATCCGTAAACTGTAAGTTGAGGATTTTTTTTTGGTCACGTACTTTTCTCACCGTCCACACCGTTCCTCTGGTCAATGTTCACATCGCCTGACAGGGACAAAGTGTCCAGAAGCCATCAAATCGCAGCTGCATGACATCAACCGAGTTTCCAACAAGAAAGGCTGACGAATAACAAGAAACGTTCCGTTCATCGATGGAAAATGTGTCGTATCGCAGCGTTCCCGCTGACATCCCCCACATAACTCACTGACACAGGGCTCAGGCAGGACAAAAGCAAACAATCTGCTTTCATGGAAACTCCGGGCAGGTCTGAGGCCCTGACGCTCGCCGTCTCACAAACCTGCAAACTTTGCTGCGCCTGATGAAGGCCCATAAATCCTTGAACTCAGCCATCGTTTTCTTTTTTTTTTTTTTTTTTTTTTTCACCTGACAGACATTATCCATTTCATAGCAGACCATACCTGGAACAGGAATGAGCAAACCTTGCCAAACGTTTACTCATTTTCCTTCAATCCTCTCCTCGGTGTTTATTCTGCTTCGTTGAGCCTCAAATATTGAAACAGACTGAACTCTTCCCTTCTGGCTCGAATCGCTCACATCTCAGAAATGTGTGTGAAATATTATTTCACATGCATGTTGCATGATGCATGCACATTTAGTGAATTAGTCTGTTTCTTGAAAAGCTTGTTACATATGTTTCTGTATCATCACAAGGCTGTCAACTTCTCAAAACCTTGGAGTTAGATTTGTCCAAGTTGTGTTGCCATACTCGTAACCCTGCATTCTGAGATGGGAGACCGGCTGCTCAAAATTGGTTGGATGAAGACAGACAAGCGCTTTCATTCAGCAATATTTTACCAGCATTATTTTGTAACGTGAGAAAAACAACCGCTCGCATGACTCAAAGCTCAATGTGTGACGGCTGACAGCTGCGATGGGCACACAGCCACTGCCAGCACGTGGTGCCGAGCGCACATCTGACGAACACGGGAGGTTGTTAGCGCTCCCCTGGCGAACACATGTTGCATGTTGTGCATGACAAGGAGTGGTGCTGAGCTGAAAGATTGACGCAGTTTACAGGGCCGTCTGTGACCACTTTGGGTCAAAACATCTTTCTGTACATACATACGTGCATGGTTGAATGCTCTGTCTAGTCATTGACATTTAAACAGTGAAAGAAGTTGAGAAATTTGACGTTTGGAAGCTGTCAAAGAAACGCTATCATGCATGACACTACAAAGACTACAACGTTACCAGCACAAATCCTAAAAACCTCTGCTAACATCCATCATTTTTAGAACAATTTTGACAGTCAGCAAAGTGTTCAAAAGCTCTCTGGTGTTGGAGTGAAGAACAAAGTCAGCAAAAGATGATTGTGAAGTTAAAGGGCATGGAAAAAGCTTGAGGCTGCTTCAAGCATCCGTACACATCTGCATCGTTCTGTCTTGTCCACTTCCTGTTTTATACACAGTTACTTCTGTCTCTAATTGCGACCTTCCACTTGTCCGACCGCAGGCCTGTCCTGCCTTGGAGTGCACCTGGGTCCTGGTTATGACCCTGAACCCTAACCAGGGTACCCAGTTTGGTGTAGTGTATTTGGGTTTGTGCCACTCTGATGAGATCGCACAGCAAGCACTCAATCAAGCACTCAATCAAGCAGGTCTCAATGAGGAAGGAGGATACCTCTGAAGGAAATGCAACAAGTGTCAAAAATGCAACTGTCTTTTTGGGGGCAATTTATGAACGCTTGCAGGTACAGAAGGTCATTGCAATTTTTTTGCTGTCCATGGATTATTTTCGAGTTGAATTGAAACCTCTGATGGACTGGATTTGGCCAACAGTTTGTTATCCCTACTGCTGGCACTCTGGATTTCTCCTGCAGTTCATAAACACACACTCTGTGTGAGTGAGTTTTTGATTGTTTCACCCTGCATTTGTTGTGTGATGAAGTGGTGACCTGTCAAGGTATGCGACAGTTGAAAGTTGTGATTCCATGGCGGATTTCTGCTATTTAGAGGCAGCAGCAGTAGGTGCCAGAAAAAAAAAAAACCACTTATGGACATGAGAGGAGTAACAGGTGACTTTGCAGCTATTCTGTGTCTCATGCCATATAATTAGAGTGAAGTCAAACACTAGTGGACACACCCATTTTCATCAACATGGAAGAGCAGCAGCCATCAGAACTCAAAGCTCAAAGGATTTTTTAACGGTCTTTTCTTTTTAGAAGGGTCAGAGGTCGCTTAAAGGGATAGTACACCCAAACAATGATGTACCTTCATTTTCTACTCACCCCCATGCTGAACAACACTCTGAAGCA
>JAUESF010052127.1:0-16294 GCA_032274765.1 Malacoctenus tetranemus | reverse complement strand
ACACACACACACACACACACACACACACACACACACACACACACACACACACACACACACACACACACACACCAAATTCCACATACAGATGTGCACCTCATACCACTACCTTGAACTGGACTGGACATTGATGGGACACACTCTGGTTCACTTGCTGCACCGCACTAAGACTGTCTCACCTGGAGAACTTTAAAGATGGTGAAACAGTATTATGGAGGACGTTTATGACCCGCTTACGTTTTGCAGTGAACTAAACCCAATTTCCTCTCAAGGTCGAACAAAATGTTTGTTACATCAAGGTGCCATTAAGGTCACATTCCAAAGGTCAAATCACACATTGTGTATCGATTTGACGTGACTTCGCTGAGGTTAATAAGCCCAGTTGTGAATTAAGGGATAACTCGCTCATTTAGGTGATGTGTTTACTGAACTGGAGCCTGACTGAGATGAAGGCTCATTATCCCACCAAGGCCTTTTCACTGACTGTTTTTCAGCTGCGCTACAATTCAAAGGGAAAAAAAAGAAGCAAAGAAATCCACATGTGCAGGCATTTAGTGACTGTGGAGATGAAAAAAAAAATTCGCAAACAATTTCTCAAAGATCCAAAGCGGAGCCCCCATCTGGTCTTTCACACATTCGCATTTGAATGCCTCCGGATGTGCGGCTGTGCTGCTGGTGCTGTGAGTGCCCCACTGCAGGAGGGAGGCCCTTCGCCCCATCAGGTAAGGTTTGCCGTGCATCCCAAATCTCTTCCTTATTCCTCAACCTTAATCCTCAAAATGCGCACTCCCGCGAAGTGCAAGTGCTATCCCAATTCTTAGGAAGTTTTAATTAAGGAGCGTGTTTGAAGGACAAAACGGCCGTTTCCTTCCTTAAAACTGAGGTGCTCCGCTACCTCCCTTAAAAGTAAGGGCTACCCAGAACGCAATGCGTTTTTACAGTTAATAAACATGGTGGCGAAGACGGCGAGCGACAAATGTACATTTCTTTGCTAATGGAAATGTAAATATTACAGAAAAACATTGTATTCTCTTAGTTTAGGCCCATGTTATGGATTAGTTCCCTCTCTGTTGCGTGACATTTATTTTATTTTATGATCTTTTGCTGCTGTTGCTATGGTTTCTTCTTCTTCTGACTTGAGAGACTGAATGCCGCTTTGGCGTAATGCTGCCCCCTACAGTCTTGAGGAAGTGTCTTCATTTGAGAATGTCCCATTTCTAGCCGTTAACACTTGGTTTTGACGGTTAAGGTTTAGGATAAAGGTTGAGGATTAAGGATTGAGGATTAAGGAAGAGAATTGGAACACGCTCTCGGAATGGAAACGGAATGTTTTCAGACTGTGGATCACATCAAAGGTGTTAAAAAGGAAGGTGTCCAAAGGTCCCGCTGTGCTGGTGAGCTGAAGCTCTAATGGGAGCACAGTGAACATTACATTTCATCTCATTAGTGAAGAAAATTGCCTTTTATACATTTGTGAGAAAAAAAAAAAAACACAACCTGTAGTTCAAGAAGCGCTGGCCGTGCGAAGAGACAGGAGTCGAACTCCAATAGGAAGGAAATGTCAGTCTGGGGATTAAATGTGATAACGCCGCTGCTCTTCCGGAGGCTTGACATGTGTCAAAATGCTGCCAGTGTGTGTGGGATCTTTTCCCTTAAAACATCAGGTGCTCTGACACAAATATACCACAGGGAAGCAGTCAACAACTTGGGAGGCAAACGGTTCCTATTCCAGGGAAAAAAAAAAAAAAACAAGCGAGCAGGCACAGTGAAGCTGACTCTGTCAGTGACACTGAATCCTCACCAAGTTTTTTTCATTGGTTTTTGTTCTCAACATATATCGAACTTTATTTTGAACTGTAATACAAAGTATTACAAAGTATTACCAATCATGTAGCCGCAAGGGGGCACAAGCCAGTGTCTTTTTGTGCCGGTCCCAAGCCCGGAAAAAATACAGAGGGTTGTGTCAGGAAGGGCATCCGACATAAAACTTGCCAAATCAAACATGCAAATAAGATCAACGACTCCCATACTGGATCGGTTGCGGCCTGGGTTACCAACGACCACCATCGGTGCTGTTCACGTACAGGGTGCCGGTGGAAATTTGACAACTGTTCGTCGAAGAAGGAGAGGAGGAAGGTGTTTTCGTCGGAAGAAAGAGAGGAGGAACACCAAGAGTACAGGACTGAGAGTAGGGACTTTGAATGTTGGAATTATGACAGGCAAAGGTAGAGAGTTGGTTGACATGATGCAGAGGAGGAAGGTAGACATTCTGTGTGTCCAGGAGATCAGGTGGAAAGGTAGCAAGGCTAGAAGTATAGGAGCGGGGTTCAAGTTGTTCTGTCATGGTGTCGATAGGAAGAGAAATGGAGCAGGAGTTTTCTTGAAGGAGGAGTTTGCTAGGAATGTCCTGGAGGTAAAAAGAGTGTCACATAGAGTGATGAGTCTGAAGCTAGAAATCCAAAGGGCGATGATCAATGTTGTTAGCGGGCATGCACCACAGGTAGGATGTGAGTGAGAGGAGAAGGAGAAATTCTGGTTGGACCTTGATGAAGTGATGCAGAGCATCCCGAGAAGTGAGAGAGTTGTCATTGGTGCAGACTTTAATGGACATTTTGGTGCAGGAAACAGAGGTGATGAGGAGGTGATGGGCAGGTTTGGTATCCAGGAGAGGAAGGCAGAAGGACAGATGGTGGTGGACTTTGCAAAAACAAATGGAAATGGCTACAGTGAATACTTTCTTCCAGAAGAAGCAGGAACATAGGGTGACCTATAAAAGTGGAGGTAGGAGCACACAGGTAGACTACATCCTGTCTAGATGGTGCAATCTTAAAGGAATAGTACACGCAAACAATGATGTGCCTTCATTTTCCACTCACTCCCATGCTGAACAACACTCTGAAGCACTTTTTTGACATCTCAAATGCAGCTGGAGATCTTTGAGGTTTTTTTTGTTGTCTGCCCACATTCAAATAATAGCGGTCATCAGGGCCAGAGACAAAAACGTCCATAAAAGTCCACAAAAACGTGTCAATATTCCTCCATTCTGCTCGTCCAATGTAATCCAAGTGTCCTGAGTGGGTACCGTCCATAATTGACTCACAACAAAATCATTTAGAATGTTTTTAGAGCCTCAACAGCTGTGAATAACTGCGCTCCTGTGAGTTCTCCACACTCCCAGACACTGTGGCAGACGTCACCAGCTGAGAGGGAGCGTTCAAGAGTCCGCTGCTGCGAAAATGAACACACTTGAACCATCTTCTTAATTTCACGGCGAAACTGACTAATCAGCAGCTTTTTCGAACTCAGAGACGCTAACCTCGTGCTCGTCTGGCTCACAGCCGAATGTAAACACAAACAGCGGGAGTTCTTCTTCTATGCTTGCATTATTTGAAAAGTTGATGAATGAAGAAAATGAGAGAGTAGAAGAGGGGACTGTTGTAGACCAGGAAGTAGCAAAGATTAGTAAGGATGAAGTGAGGAGGGCATTGAAGAGCATGAAGAGTGGAAAGGCACTCGGTCCTGATGATATACCTGTGGAGCTATGGAAGTGCCTAGGAGAGGTGGCAGTAGAGTTTCTGACTTGGCTATTCAACAGGATCTTAGATGGTGAGAAGATGCTGTTCTGGTGCCCATTTTTAAGAACAAGGGAGATGTGCAGAGTTGTGGCAACTACAGAGGAATAAAGCTGATGAGCTATGGGAAAGGGTAGTTGAAGCTAGACTAAGGATAGAAGTGAACATTTGAGAGCAGCAGTAATGGTTTCACGCCAAGAAATAGTACTAGAGATGCAGAATGGGTGATTCAATTAGAGACGACATGGCGCAAAGTAGAGAAAATAGATGTATCGATGAAGTGTTCAGCAGCGCACGTATACCCCAATATTGTACAAACTGAGACTCACACGCGCACACACCTCATTACATGTTGCTTCTTCTGCACGGATCAACTTTGAAATTATTTCCCAGTAAATGTCATGCCTGCAGAGAAACCTGTATCGCCCGTGCAGCACGAGGATCAATATTTGCACAGTGATCGGAGTAATAACAGTCATCACATATTGGCCAGCTAAATAATACGCTCCTCCGCTGTCACAACATCGCTGCAGTTCTCAGGCCACTTTAACGCAATTTAATTGTTTGCGATCCATGAATGAACACGTGACTTTATACATTGAACAGAGCTGGTGGGTGTTTAACATGATAGTTTGGTTTGATTACAGAGAATGGAAATATCGAAAGAACGAGTTTCCAAACGTTCTTCATCTCTTTTGTTTTGGATCAAATCCAGGTTGGAGCAGGAAGAGCATCCGTCATTAAAAACTGTCCGAGCCTCAAATGCAAGTTGTAAGAGTTTGTTCAAAACACCTGCACTACAGATTTGTTTACATTTGGTAAGATTTTTTTCTTAAATGCACATTATTCATTTCAAAATAAAACTTTGCAAAATGATTTCAGAGTGTGTACGAGTACATTGTGAACATTTTGAGCACACTAAAACAATACCACAATGACAATAACTGATCATCCTGGCCACAGTGACCGCGATATGACATTTGCACACAGATTTGATGCGTAAACCTAAGTGAAGGACTTGCAGGTTCTACAATATGAGTGAAAGATGCCTCTTAAATATCAAATGTGCTTGTTTTCCTGTTTCAGTTTCTGCATCATCTTCACTTCACACTCACTGTTTCGATGTCAAATTAAAAGCCTCTAACCACACACAACTTTTCCTTTCAAAGAAATCTGCCTCCCATGTCTGCACACGGGTAACCTGATGGCAAGCTCCGCCCAATGTCTCGCTCCCCCCCCCTTTTTTTTGATCCGCTGTACTATGTGCACTTCAGATTAAGTGACAGACAGCACACCAGGTTTTTTTTTTCCCTGCCTGCTGCTCACCCCCCCAAACTTTGGTGCTTGGTGTCAAAACTGTCAGCTGCTCGTTTCCATTTGAATGACCTGTCAGAACTATCAGCAAGTGCTGTGAGCACGTGGATGTGAAGACATCCAGGGTTCCCACACACACGCACACACTCATGGATGAAAGGTGCTGAGAAGGTATTAAACACGCCTTCATTGTTTGTTAAATGAATTCACTACATCTTGAATGTCATGTGAAAACGGTACGAAGTTCAGCGTGTTCACACTTGCAGTGTGCTTTAAGCTGCAGTGTGCTTCGAGCCAGGAAGGATTCAAGACTATTTTATGCACCAATAACCTCAGATTTGGATTCTTGCAGTGCAGTAAAATTAGAATAAATGAGAAATAAAGTGTGTTAAATGTTGCCATGCTGAGAGAGAGAGAGAGAGAGAGAGCCACGCTGTTGCCAGGTTTCCACAGGATTCTGGGCTAATTTCCTGGCAGCTTCTATGAGACAAGTGGTAACTGCAGACAAACAGGACTTTGACTGATGGTTACGCACCTGACGACTGTGACTATTTGAAAAAATGGATGCTTTTTGAATGTGACACTGCATCTTGTACAATGGCGTCTCTGGCTGGTTATAGTGGACTGTCAGGAATCCTCGCCTGCCTGAAAGCAGAACGTTTGCCACCAAAAATGGACACAAAGTTTGTAATTAAATGTAAAATAGAAAACCAAAGAGTTTACATTGATGTTAGTAAAGGGGGCGTTTGCACTGGGTGAGCAGTGATTTTGCGTGGTCTCACTGGTTTCTTACTGTCTTTCCATAACCCGAGTGGCCACTCATTGGCCGGTTAGGAAACTGTTATTTTATAGATGCCAGAAAAAAATGCTACAATTAACAATGGACCAACATGACCTTGGCATGCTGCAGGCTGGGAGGGGACGACATGCTGTCAGCGCCGGTAGGCCTGTTTTTGGCAACAGGGGCTGTAGGTGGTCTGTAGGAGGTTTGGTCGCGTTCAGTCTTTTGGATTTGTCGGGGGAGTTTGGGGTTTTTAATGGGCGGCCTTTTTCTGGCGCAGATGCACACTGATGATGTCGATCCTTAAAATGATCACAATGATGATACTGACTCTGTTAAGTCAAAGATACAAATGGGACAAAATAAAACAATCTTCATCCTCTATCCCTGCTTCACTACACAGGGTAACGGGCCGGCTGGAGCCAGTCCCAGCAGACAACGGACACTTTTCAGTGCAGTGGTGACAGATTTCAGGTGTTTTCATGAGCTCAACGTAACAACTAAAACTTTGGGATTTTGTTTTTTTGAACCCACTCAGGGAGAGTGGTCCATGTTGGTTGTCTTGAAAAAAGAAAAAAAAAAAACATGATGGCATGGGACTGTAGGCCACCGTGTAGTCAGCTGAGTCACTATGGCAACCTGTTCACAAGAATCACTATCTTAAAGGCGACTACACACCAATTATCTCTGTAAACAAGGTGAAAACAGCTGCACGCAGAAACCAAAAACATTGGCAGAACCTGGCAGAGCATGAGAACATGAGGACAAGCGGCTGGTGTTTTTATCTCTTGTTATATTGGAAGTTAATCAAAAACTTAGACATTCGCAAACAAAAGAGCGTGAAGCAAAGTGGTAGAAATAAAGCTTGGGAGACTTGTAGGTGCTTGTGTTTATTACCAAAGTTTTCCTGTCCAGTTTGATATTCAGTGTGACTCGATTCATGAATTGTTAACAGTCCTTTTATGGTGTCCCATTTCCACAGCTGTTCTCATCACGTCTGAAATGTTCATTGCAGAGTGCGAATATTCTGAAATCTGGCGTCTTGTGAGTCCATGAACACCTTTTCTACCACATACTGAGGCACAGGACATGTGGTGCCAAGCTCCGAAATGTTCCATGCAAAATGCAGCCTGAAACAACCACACGTTTTCTTTCATCCGTGTGTTGATCGCAGTCTTGGCCGCGTGTCCTCTACAACCTTTAGCTTGATTGTTTTCTTCATTGGCAGCCGAGCTGGTAAATCTCCTCTGACTCACCAACAGTGATGGATGCATATGTTGCAGCGAGGAGGTCACGCAAACACGTCGACATCAGCACCAGATCCAGCGGCGGTTTCATCGCTCGCCACAAAACAACCTGTCCGGCATGCAAATGTATAGAAAACTATGTTGGAATCAGCGACTCTCCTTACAGTGACTGAGTGTCTGTGCCACCAATGTGCACGCGGAACAAAGCAGATAAACAATTGCTGTCACGACCCGACTGGGGGGGAAAGAGGCACTTGAGACGCCTGATGCCCCGCCATAATCACAGTTATGTATCGAGCCTCCCCGGTTATGCTGATGGGGGCCGTTAATTCACCCTAAGGGCGGATTCATTAGAAGGCAGTCCTGTGTCCACGCACTGGCCTGTACGGAACGTGTGGGTGGAATGAAAAACAATCAGCTCGCTGCATCTCCAAGCAAGTCGCTGACATTTGCACCTGCGACATTCGCTGTGAGATGGACACATGCGTGGCAGCCGGCACTGCGAAACCATCTGTCTGACTACTGACTACTCACTATTCATTTGATCCATTTCACTATTTGTCCATTTATCCTTTTGTTGTCCCAGCCCATCCATTCCGTTCCCCCACGTCAGTCAGTCTGGCTGTCGGTCTCTCTGTAATGTCCTTCAGTCTGTCCATCAAATCAGTCCATCTGTTTTTTTTTTTCCCCACTTATGTTTCCTTTAAAACATTTGTTTCTCCGGACGCCTTTCTGTCAATCTGCCATCAGAGAAACGCCAAACACACGATAAAGACGTACTGCTCGCGTCAGCGCTCACCGCTTTGTGCTGCTGAACTCAGTTTTTGGGTAAACTTTCTGTTTTTTTCTCTAAAGTCACACCACCACCTGTTTGAGTCCATAGTAAAACAGTCACGTTCTCTGCTACAAAGAGAAATCTGCTCTTGCACAAATATCACAACAAGTGATACGTTTTACAAAGGGATTTAATAGAATAACTTACTGAAGGTTTCGTGTTCAAATATTGGAGCTGAGAAAGTGAATGAGTCTCGACTGTGCAAAGGAAAGGGTTATTTTCCTACGTTCAACATATGCAACCATAGAGACATTTAGCCAAAAACAGCTCTAAAATTATTCCAAATGACACCTCCTGTGGTTGTATCACCTGGAGCCTCACTTACAATAATGGGATAACAGCCTGGTCTGTACAGTATGAAGCCGCTGAGCTAAAGTGAATTGTTTCACGACACTGTGTGAAGGTCATGCAGTGTGTGCTACACTTAAAAAATTGCCTGAAATTGTCCCTGGCTGGGTGCCAGTCTCTAAAGCGGCCGTGCCTGGACGGGGATGGTGGGGGCATTTTTTGTGACCACGTGCTTCGGACCCACCTCCAAAAACAGCAAAACTGCAAAGTCATGACAGGAACGGAGGATATGACGAATGACAATCGGTGGGAATTTTTTTCTCTGTCTGTCTGATTGAAGTTTCTCTCTCTCTGTGTCTCTCTCTCTCTCTCAGCCAGGTATACGAACACAAATGAGTGTTTTGGTCCACTCACAGTTCACTGAGACAATGCTTCAGCGCTGAAAAAGGGATTAAATTACAAGCAATTGCCTGGTGGAGGCTCTACCTGCTCTCATGCATATTGATGAGCCACAACGCCACGGAATGAATGTCATCTGGACGGAGACAAAGCAGCACCTTGTTGGCAAGCGGCACCAGAACGATATCCAAGAAAAAGAGCAGCGTCCCCCCCCAACACACAGTCAAGACGGAACGGACAAATTCCCCTCTGTGTTAGAGGTGTTTGCGCTGATCTGACTCAGATCTGTGCCGGGGACACTATGAAGATCCCAGGCGGGCCGTGGCATCGTGAAGCAGAGCACACTGCCCGGTGCCACAGAGCTTTTGTCTCAGTCACAGGTCACTGACTGTGCAAAGGGACAAAATGCCAAAGCACACAGCGAGATCACCACAAATAAAAAGAGAACAGCACAGCTAAACTGTGGTAAAGTTGAACACACGCGATGCAGGGGGGACACGGGAATCGCCTCGTTGCAAATCTCTTCAAGTTTGTGTACCAAAGCTCCAACCACAAACATTTTCAATGAAGTATTCCTAATTCTGATTTGTTTGGGTTTTACTCACTTTTCCATTTACCCACCTGCCAGACATCCTTGCTGCAGTGCTCTCACTGCACGGTGGAGACATCCCAAATTCACCCCCCAGGTAGGACCTTGAGGTGTAAAGTTACCCATGGACTGTGTGAACATGCCTACGCGCATGCGACTGCATGTTTCTCTGCCGATCTGTCCGGAGTGTCCTCTGCCTTCACTCAGTGTGAGCTGGGAGCAGCTCCAATACATGGAGCCCCAAGCTGGCAAAGGTGTGTAACAAATCAGTAGATGGGAGGATCGGTGAGCAGTTGGTTGGTTGACTGGTTGGTTGGATGGATGAATGGGTGGACGAGTGGGTGAGGCATCACTGGCTGTGCCGATTGTCCTTCAGTCCAAAGGTTGGACCTGTTTCAAAGTGCAGGATTATTTAGGCCCAACTACTCCAGTAAACAGGACTCTGGTGAAGCAATAACATAGCTGCTCTGAAACGAGGGTAGTTTAAGATAATGCTAATGCTACAGCTATTTTTCCAAACTTAATTTCAGTAACTGTAATCAATTAAAACGTTGAACAATTGTAAAGCCACTCCCTGACAACAGAAGTGGCAAGAAGTAAGAATTTACTTTATCACTTATTAATCATAGGATTCATCCCTAAAACCATTGTAGCATATGACCATATAACATGAATACTGGAAAAGCTGCAGGTAAGAAGTAGATGGCCATTGTTCGACCTTTCAAGTTGTGTTTGTAGCATGTTTACCAAAGGCAGAGCTCAGTGGATGATGAGGTGTCAGGTGGGAATCAGTGGCACTTTGAGACTTGTTGACCTCTTAGAGAGAAGCGAGCACAGCACCGTGGCCACGGAACAACGTGGATTTGCACCAACGCCGCCCTGGTGGGCTCCTTTGGGGGCGTTTGGAGATCAAAAGTCGACGCCTCCTCCTCAGCATGAGCAGGAGCGCCTCTCCCCTCTCAGCACCTCCATAAAACTGGCATCTTAATGTGTCCAAAATTATTAACTTAGCTGTCTTATGCCTGGAGGAGTCGCAGACATTAAGTCCTAAACAGAGTGCTTATTCCATCTTAAAGCAGCAGAGGCTGCCATCTGAGTGGGGGATGTCCACTTTATATATAGATTTTTTTTTTAGTTTAGGCCCACATGATTAAGAAGCACAACACTGGAGAGAAATAAATAGTTGTAATATACAAGCCTGGACATCCTCCAGGGGGGACTCCATTCAGAAACAGTCAACTCATCATTGCTGCATTGCATCTAAAGTGTAACAGCCCGGGCTGTTTGTCTTACTACACCCCCACTCACCCCCCACTCTCACCCCACCGCCTGCCACCACAGATTTCTAGTTAGTTCCTGGTGTTGCTTCAGCTCTGTTCTGCAGTAACTGAGAAAAGGCAGTGAGGGTGTCATCGTGCTGAACACTGCTCCAACTTAAATTACCTCCTGCGTGCACAGTTGCTGTGATCTCTGTTCATGTTGATGTGATTTGAAGGACCCCCCCCCCCAAAAAAAAATGGCTGATGGGTTGAGAATAAAGATGGTGCCAAATGTGGCCTCTGGTGTTGTGTTCTGTCTGCCAGTGAAACAAACTACTACAAAATTTGGAAGACGTTTGAGGAAATGCAAGTTAAAAAAAAGCAGCTTGCTCGGACAACCTGGGGGGGCAGACCGGACCCTCTGGAGGGCCGGTTTGGGCTGCATGTTTAACCTATGTTTGACCCCAAGAAGCTGAGAAATATGGAAATGTGTTGCGTAATCCCAACTGGATGAGTGTGAACTCCCTTAAACATGCTGAACCTTGGGGTTCAGTAAAAAAAAAAACAGGACAATACATCCATGAAGCACCACCTGACTGAGTGTTTGCCTTCTCTCTAAAGCCTCGTTTTCACCTTACAAAAGGAAAACCAGTGCCGCTGACGACGACAAAGAAATAAATAAGTGTCTTTATGTGTCGGTACAGAGGGGCAAATTAGGGAGACATAAAAAGCATGAATCCTATTTCCAGTACCCCATAAAAAAACAAAACAAAACAAAACAAAAACAGAATTTGCAGGATGAAATTTTAAATAAAGAAAAATCTCCTTTGTATCCACAAGGAGGATTTAGTCGCAGGGGGAGATAAAAAGCCGACAAGGAGGATTTAGTCGCAGGGGGGGAGATAAAAGCCAGGACACAAAGAATTCAACTTCAAACTGCAATCAGAGTGAAATTAAAGCGCAACCACTAAAAAGTGCCTGGCAGCTGTCATAAAGCCACGCATCTGTCAAGTTAAGTGTTACCTTCGCAATTCCCGTGTTTATTGTTCAACTGCTTTAAGAGCTGTTGACAGGGGAAGGAGGCGGTTGAGCTATTGTGTTGATTAGCGATGCGCCGCGAGTTCAATGCTCAGGGCCATTATATAAAATAAACAATAAAGTGAAGGCAGAAGCACTAACAAGAGGACTCTCAAAGACAGTTAATGAGTGTGTCAAGCATTTGAGTAATTCCCCCTCTGCTGCTGAAAAGACCTTGTACTGCAAACACAAGCAGAGGTGGGGGGAAAAAAAACAAGTGCGGACATCGCCTGCATCCACAAAAAAACGACAGCGGATCACCATGAACTGCCGGAGCCGAGCCAGGCAAACATGCTGTAGCATCATGTAAACAGTGAAATTACAAGCCTTTTTTTACTCCCATTAGTAACGTCTAAACTGCAGCAGTGACAACTGATTTGGGAAGGTCAAGGTCGGGGAAAAAAAAGCAGATCTTATTCCATCAATCATTTAAAAACACACTTTGTCCGTTGGGCCAGAGCCTTCCCCAGCTGACGTTAGAAAAATGGTTAGGACAAGTCCTGGACAGGTCACTAGTCAAGCACCCACACATCCCTCTGTGTCATCATTCAACATGCACGGTTTTAGACAGCACAGCGCTCTCTCAGCTGTTGTAAAGAAGCAGCGGTCTGGTATGTCTTCAATTTTAAAGTTTCCCAGTGTCTGTCGAAAACTTATCGAAACCTACCAACCTCGGTTTGCCAGTCCACACAGAAGGCCACCTCGCCTAAGGTGTCTCTGATCTTCCACACAGGGCCAATATTTAAAACTGCAGCCCCATAACATGAGTCTTATCAGTCAGACACGTCTACAGTGGTCCCCAAACTGCATTGTTCTGTGACTTTCTGGGAAGAACTGTGCTTTAACGGACACTAACCTGCCTCACATAGATGACACAATCACAGTCCTGCTCAGTTATAGTATGTAATGCAGGAGATTTAATAGCAGAGGCTGATTTGGAGTCAGCCGGAGCTGAATTTTCAGGCTGAGCGGAGCCGTTATTGATGAGCAAACCAAACCCGAGGTATAACAAAAATCACTAAGTGGCCTTTGTTAAGCACAATGTTAAAAGGCTGGAAGTGTTTTCTAATGAGGCGCACTGGCGGTGTGAGTCACGCTGGCATGCAGCGGCAGATGGAGCCAAACAAAACACATTCGCCTACAAAATAAATCCCTCATCAAGACTCACGACTAAAGGTTAGGCTTTTATTTGGTGGTCAAGTTTCTGATAATGATCAGTAGTTTAAGGAAACAATTTATCTCCTGTTGTTCTTGTTATGTGTCCACAACGTGAAGCCGAAACAAAACGTGCAAACTGATCTGTGAGCTGTGAACGTCCTTAGAGAAGTCAGGCCTGCTCTCGTTGACCTGTAGAGGATGAGTGGATGATTGGTGGACTTTTTTAAAAAAAAAAAAGTCCCCTACATTACACTCATGGGAAAAGGTGTATGATTTTGTCTTCTGTGAACAATTGTTTTCTGCAACTGTACTGTTGAACCCAATGTGACCCCGTGTCCTTTATTGAGATTCACAGCCAGCTAGACTCTTTCTTGCATCACTTCCTCCAAGCAACAGGCATGTGCTGTGTTTGGATCGGATTTAATGCAAACAAAGTGCGAAACTGCAATGAAACAAATACAGACAAATGTTCAGTGTACGAACCTAAATATGTCCACTAAAAACAAAATAATCGTTTTCCTCGCATCGACACGGTGTCATGAAGGATAGACTTAAACTTGGCAGTACATGAACTCGGATTCCACTTCACTACACTGACACATGCAACGTGTCAAAACAGCTCAGCCATGCATGACGTCAGTCATACGATCACACACGACTCAGAAACCTACTTGTGATGCCATTCAAAGGGACAGAAAGAAGCGAGTGGCTCTTGATTGGAAGAGAAACACCAGAGATTGCCTTATGCAAAAATTGACACTTTCTGTTCCACTTCATCTATGCACTGATTGGCAAACAGCGAACTGTACTAAACCTGTAGCCCCCATAGGCCTGGAGGAACAACACAAAAACACAACCAGTACAGCTACATTCAATGAAATACAACACTGAGCATAGTGCGGCTGTGCTCATGTCAGGGCAACAGCCGTCCTCTTGCCTGATGACGTCCATGCTTGTGTGCATGCAGTAAACTGGGCACCTAGAGTGAGTCAGTGCTGTTTGTGAGTCATTGGAGAGTCTGGATGCAATGATGACAGACTGATGCATCAGTTCAGTCCTGCGTCACAACAGGAGAGACCAATTACTGCAGTAGCTCCACCCTCCAGCTCAGACGCTATGGAGGGGCAATCAGCTTTCGTCCTCCGTTTCCTTTGTCCTCCACTAAAACTATAGTTTCCACTGAGTCCAGCCATCTGCAAGGCACGAGGCTTTTTTAATTCTCTTTATTTTTCCAAGATGGCGCCCACCACAATCGACATCTTTGCTCGTTCCACACCTGGATGTCTACGACGGACACTCATTGACCGGGACCAGAGCCGTTGCCGCCACACCACGGAAGGCCCCGAAGTGCCGGCCTCGAGTGACGCCGCCGACCCGAGGACAGTGCTTTAGAGACGGCGTCGCAAGAGAAGTGGGCTCCGTGCTAGACTAAAGGGCCCACCAGAAAAGACCACCGCTGCCCAGCCTGCTGCCAGCCAGCGTGCGGTCGCTGGAGAACAAGCTGGACGAAACCATGAGCAAGGATTACATCCCATCTCAGCAAGCTCCATGATGTCATCAGCCCAGGTACAGAAAGCCCTGAGGAGCGGCCATCCCCTGAAAGCTGCTGGCCCAGACAGTATAACTGGACACACCCCCAGAGCATGCGCTGACGAGCTGGCTGACACTGTCCCCTCCTGCTACAAGACCACCACCATCGTCCCCCTCCCCAAGAAGAACCCCTCATCCTGCCTGAATGACTACAGACCAATAGCACTCACCTCCATCATTATGAAGTGCTTTGAGAGAGTGGCACTGTCCCATATTCAGAGCTGCATACCCGACACTACAGACCCCCTGCGGTATGCCTACAGGTACAACAGGTCCACCTCTGATGCCATTGCTACCACCCTTCACGTCTCCCTCTCCCACATGGAAAATAAAAAATCCCACATCAGAGTACTCTTCATTGACTGCTGCTCTGCCTTCAAGACGGTCATCCAAACTCACCCACAAACTTTCAGACTTCACCCCTCTCTTCGACTTTCTGACCGGCAGGCCACAGTCTGTCAGGATTGGGAACAGGACTTCTGCCAGCATCACCACAAACATTGGTACACCTCAGGGCTGCGTCCTCAGCCCTATCCTCTACACCCTTTTCACTCATGACTGTGTCGCCTCCCTCCCCGACAACATCATCCTTAAGTTTGCTGACGACGCCGCTGTGATAGGACATGTCACTGGCAGAGACGACGCGGCCTACAGGAGGGAGGTGGACAGTCTGGTGACGTAGCATCGGGAAAACAACCTCACTTTCAACACTGACAAGATCAAGGAGATGATAGTGGACATGAGGGAGGAGAGGGGACCTCACCAGCCACTGTGTATCCGACACCTTGAGGTGGAGAGGGTGAGCAGTTTTATGTACCTGGGGGGTCAGTGAGCGCGTGACGACCTCACCTAGACATTGAACACCACACAGGTAGTAAAGAAGGCTCAGCAGTGGCTGTACTTACTGAGGAGGTTGAGGAAATTTGGCTTGTCAACTAAGATCCTTAGCAACTTCTACAGCTGCATTATTGAGTCCATCCTGACCACCTGCATCACTGTGTGGTTTTGTAGCTTCCACTGTGAAAGACCGCAACGGTCTGCAGAGAGTGGTAAAGACTGCATCTAAGATCACCAGAACACCAGAACCCTCTCTGCAAAGCTTTTATCATCGGCGAGTCCACAGAAGAGCTGTCTCCATCATCAAAGACACCACACACCCCCAGCACAGACGATTCTCACTTGTACCCTCAGGCCGGAGGTTTAGAAGCATGAGATGCAAAACCACCCGATTTAGAAAGTCTTTCTTTCCCACTGCCATCAGATTATTAAACAACTGAGCTGACCTCCTTCCCTTCCCTGAGGACATTGCACTCCCACTAAATTCAGCTCATGTAGCTCACTGTTTGACAATTATGTACATAGGTTTTATTTATTCATTTAGCAGAGTTAATATTTCTGTGAAGTTTATATCCCTATCTTTATTATACTGTTTGCATGCTTATTTTATCTCCTATTTACTTTTTTTTACTTTATACCCAGATTATACTGTATTTTTTTAGGACATCCAGTGCATTTCTTCTTAAGTATTTACAACATTACTGTCAATTTGTTCGAGAAAAAAAATGCAATTTACATAAATATATGCTTTGAACCACACACAGCCCCAGCAGTCTGGCACCTCCTCCTCTGATAACACTGACCAGCCAACGCAGGTCGTGTCTGTCCCTTCTGACACAAAAAAACCACTGCTTGTCCAGTTCTAATTGGTCAGCTGATTGGCAGGACTTGGAGGTCCACAAGCTCAACATGAGACTCGAGTACCTCCCGTTTAGTTTCCCCTGGTTGTTGTGATGTTTGGGTTGTTTCGAGGTTTCCTCCCTTTTATTTGGACACGTCTCCAAATGTCCTCTTTGTTTTGGATTTTGTGAATCATTTTTTGTTTGTGACACCATCGGTGTTTTGTCATCGTGAATTGACAGTGCGTGGTCCTCTGTTTCCATTTTGCAAAACTTTTATGGTCCCTGCTTGTGAGTTTCCCTTCTTCTTTTGAGTGTTGCATGATTTTGTGAGCGCAACTTTAAAGTTGGTTACTTGAAGGTGCTTGGTACAGAGAGTACAATGCACCCTAAATAAGCAGGTGCATGGAGCACACCTGACCTCCTTGAAAATTTGACTGTGTGTGTGTGTGTGTGTGTGTGTGTGTGTGTGTGTGTGTGTGTGTGTGTGTGTGTGTGTGTGTGTGTGT
>JAUESF010051889.1:4057-16333 GCA_032274765.1 Malacoctenus tetranemus | reverse complement strand
ACCCCCCCCCCTCCCCCCCCCCCCTGGCTTCATAAAGCAAAGAAAGAGCTCCTGCTGCAGAATCTGTGATTCTCCGGTCAGACTTTACGTCCCGCCGCTCCGGCCGCTCCTGACCGGCCGGCGCCGTCCCTTCGCCTAATGAGGGGAGCTGCTTCCTGCTCCGACAGGCGTCCCGGAGGCTCGCCGCTCCCACACGCTCCCACACGCTCCCACACGCTCCCACACGCTCCCACACGCTCCCACACGCTCCCACACGCTCCGCAGCGAACAGGAGCCGTCCAGCACTTCGTTCGTTCTAGTGCTCCTCGGCTGGATAATCTTTTGACACCACGTGAAGGCGCCGCCTCTTCTTCTTCTTCTTCTTCTTCTTCGTGTTTCAGCGTGATCCTGAAGGCCGGGCGCGAAATGTCACGTGATGGCGGCGAAGGAGGTCGTCCGGGTCTCCTCAGCGATTCTCTCTGTTCGCCGTTCGTTAATTAACCTTCGGGGTGTGTTTTTTTTTTTTTTCCTCCCTCCCGTCCCGGCGCGGCGCCCGATTGGTCGAAAGTTCTTCCCGGGGTTTAACGGAGAGCTGCAGCTCAGGCGCTTTGATTTATACGACCCGAAACCGCAGCGTCGCCTCAAAGGGTTTCGCCAAAATCTGCGGCGCATATAAAACACCTCCCGTCACCTTCTTCAGGCGAGGGCGGCGACGACCGGGAGCGCCGTCGGACGGGCGTCGACCGGTGGCGAGCGAGAACCAGAGGCGGAGGAGGAGGGAGGAGAGTTCCTCAAAGTACTCGAGTACTTCCAGAGTATTCGTACTCGTCGTGATGCAGATCAGAGGTTCAGACGGATTCTGACGCTTCGCTTTCACGTCTCGAAAACTGCGGCGATCGTCTGTCGAGCGCGCCGGAAGTTTCACTTCCCCAGTTCTTAATATTCAGCGCCGCCTCCTCCTCCTCCTCCTCCTCCTCCTCCTCCTCCTCCTCCTCGCCGCTGATGTATGCGTCCCCAGCCGGAGCCCGTGATAAACAAGCGTGTGGCATTTAAACAAACATCCCACAAATCACCTCACCTGTGTCGGACATTAATCAGCGCCGCGGTTAAATTGCTCCCGTGGAAACGTGGCGACTCGCAGCGGCGAGTCCTCGTCTCATCGTGAAGCTGGGAGACTCTCCCCCCCTCCCTCCTCCCTCTCCTCTCCCCCTCCTCCTCCCTCTCTCCCCCCCCTCTCTCTCTCTCTCTCTTCCTTCGCTCTCTCCTTTTTTCTCTCGCTTGAAGAAATTCCCCTGAAAAGTCCAAACTGGGCTTAATCATCAGCCTCGGCCGTTGTTCCACTAATGACTAGCACAGTGTGTGTTTGACGTGGCTGCTCCGGATCGGCAGCAGCTGACTGCACACGGCGCCCGGCCGGCCGGCCGCACTGACAGAGAATTTAAAGTAGGACACGGAGCCGCAGGAAGGAGCTCCTGAAACACACTTTCTCTCCTCCTCCTCCTCCTCCTCCTCCTCCTCCTCCTCTTCTTCCTCCTTCTTCTTCTTCTTGTTCTGGAGTCGAACTTCTGCCGCCGACTCGCAGTGAAGGATGAAGGAGCGGCCGGCCATGAATCACCGCCGCCAGTTTGTCCTTCACCCAGTTCAGCCACCGCCGCCTGGCTTCACCTGTTACACACACACACACACACACACACACACACACACACACAAACATTCAGATGTAGTCTGAGCTGTTTTATTGCACCACAGCACAGAGCGACTGTGGTCACAGCAGAGGTTTTCTTGTGAACGCCTTTCAACTTTGGTCGATTCTCCTGAATAGTTTTGTCGTTTCTGACGTAATTCGACACTTTATTGTGTTTTACTTCATGAATATTTTGTTCAATCTTAAATGATCCCAACTCAAACCAGTATAACCCTTGCTGTCCACCCACTGGTGCGCTCACTCTCACCAGCAGCCCGACCAGCAGCTCGGCCTCCTTCGCTTCCTCCCAGTTTATGCAGATTTTCACCTGCTAATCTGGAGCCGGGATTGAAGCTGACTCTCCATCATGAGCTCTTCAGCGCCGGCTCGTCCTCGCTTCAATCTGCAATCAGCAGAGAAATCAAGCAGACGCTCGGGGCTCCGGGGGGACGGTCGCAGGGTCCGCGTGCGCGTGCAAGGACACAGCGGGGAGGAGGAGGAGGACGCTCCCGACCGGCGCCGCCACCGGTGGCGTTCAAGGACGCGCGGACAAACAAAACGCGGCCAGACCAGAACGGAGAGGCGCCGTGGCGCCGTGCTCACGCTCGGGCCTGGAGGCGGAGCTTCAGCAGGAACGAGCCAATCACGGTCGAGCCCCCGGGTTGAACGCGACAGAAAACTGTCGAGTTCACGGAGGAGAAACAAAACCTCCTGATTTTCGTTTCTTCAGAAAACTTAAAGAATTACCAAAAGCGGCGTGTGGCGGCGCCGCCGCCGCCGGGCCTTCTGGGAGGTAATTACCAGACGGAGGGGAGCGACAGGATAACCTGATTGTCTATTGATCCTGCGTGTTCAGCTGTGAACCGGCTTCGCGCCGCCCGCGGCCTCAACACGCATCAGCACCGGGCCTGCAGCTCGGCAGGGGAACACGCGGCCAGTCCCGCCAAAATAAAGGCTCGTTCCTTTGTAGCGAGGCAGTTTTTCCGGCCGGGTGGTCGTTCAGAGCGAGCGTCCTTCTCTCTCTCTCCGAGATCAAATCTTCGTTTTCATGCGACGGCGCAGGAGAAACATTCGTCTTGGACGCGGCGGTCGCCGGGCGTCTGTTGCGGATCCAGGCGGCGGCGGCGGCGCGCAGCCTTTGGGAGGCGTTCAGGGGACGTCGGGCGTCTCCAAACAGCCTGGCTTTGTTTAAAAGTCAGATTGATGGCCGGGATCTGCGAACAGACGGGACTGTGTGAATGTTAAACACAGACTGGAAGACGCGGCGCTCAGCAATATCTGGCGCGCGCTCCCTCCTCCTGACCTGAACGGGCGCCGCCGCCGCCGACGCAGATTGATTTTGTTTTGTTGTGAAGCTGCGTGATAAGCAGAGAGGGAGGAGGAATAATGAGCACTGTCTCATTAATGGATGGACCATGTATTATGGGTCATACGTGGCTCATGAATAATGCATGCGGGGGTAAACTGCCGCGCCGGCAGCCGGCTACATTTCACCGCGGAGGCCTCGACGAGGTCGGAGACGTCGGAGACTTCCTGTGATGTCAGAGAGACGCCGCAGGCTCACGTCCAACATTCGGACAGACGTGGTCGGAGCGGTGGGAGGTTGTCGACTGGGGGGGAGGAGACTTCGTACAGAGGCCACGCCCACTCGGGTCAGGACTGAGTTATAGGAAACTGATAAAATGCGACTGTGAAATGACAACGCCCCAAAAAAACTCGATTAAGAGCGACTTTTACCACTTTTACGCCAATAAACATTAAATCAGCGGCAGGCGAAGTTTATCTGTGTTTATGTTACGAGCGCTGCGATGAAACGACCCGTGAACAGTCACAAAGACGCAGTTTGCTTTGTTTGCGGCGCGATAAACGGCCGGCGTCTCCACGGCTACGTTAATCACCGCTCTCTCCGCCGAGCTGATGAAGGACCCGACGAGACCCGGCGAGACCCGGTCCTCACCGCGGCGCCGCGACCCGTCGCTCCGACCTCCTTTAGGGGGGGAAATACAGGCGACGGTGAGCGGCAGCGTTTAAGCGGGAGAAGGTCTGAGCGCCTCCTGACTTACGGCTTCATTTTGTCTTCCCCGTTAAATCACGCCGGCGCGTCGTTTATGTTTGAGGGCAAACTCGGCGTTTCCCACTTTAAATCAGAGCCGTAAAGAGCTTCAACCTTCGGCTGAGGTGAACTCCCAAAATGTTCCCCGGTAGAGAGTTTAAACTCTTTATTTCTGAGTTTGAATTGAGTTTGAAAGTTCGAAATCAAAATAATTCAACACATTTTATATCTTAGGAGGTTGTTTTCGTCTGTGTTTACGCAGAAAATCTCCTAAACGTGTCTCTTTAGCAGCGTGCAGTCTGAGCAGAGGTTCGCGCTCTCTTAGTACTTGTAGTTTTTGACGTTGGTGAACGAGACGATTCAATTTATCAGTAAAAAAAACGTCAAGTTAGAATCAAACTGCTGCTTTCATTGATGGTTTCTTTAGTTTCTTCAGTTTCCTGGCTGCGGAGGGGCCGTCTGCTGTCGTCCCGGTCCGGAGCTGCTCTCCTCGTCCCCCGTCGCCGGCCATAATGTTCTGGCTGAGGTGACCGAGGAGCCCTGAAACACGCGGCGCTCTGAGAAGCAGCCGCAGACCCGACGTGACGCTCGGCACCGCCGCTGCCGCCGCCACCATTTTGGAAACGCGTCGTCGGACGCTCGCCGCCGCTCCGATCGCAGCGCGTTAATCCCATTATCCCCGCAGAATTACCGAACTGTCACCCACTGATAGTGCGCCGACAGACAGCCGGCGAGGCTGCCGGTGCGCAGAGCGACTTTCACACCCAGAACTTTCTCCCTCCCTCCCTCTTTTTTTTTTTTTT
Source organism: Malacoctenus tetranemus (assembly GCA_032274765.1). Lineage (NCBI taxonomy): Eukaryota > Metazoa > Chordata > Actinopteri > Blenniiformes > Labrisomidae > Malacoctenus > Malacoctenus tetranemus. The sequence goes on along the minus strand of JAUESF010051889.1, from coordinate 11,814 downwards.
TTGAGCGATGCTCATCGGCGCTCGCCACACTCCTGCGCTCGGAGCTTTAGTCCGTCAAATCCTGTTTACGAGACGCTTGAAGGACGGAGATAAGAGGTTTTACTCCGCGCCGCCAAAAGAAGAGCACGGAGGTGTGTTTTGATACAGGTGGATTTACAGAAAAAGTAGGCGCCGCGCGATGAAACGCACAGGGCGGCGGTGGCGGCGAGGACCCGGCGCCGACGCAGTCGTGCGGCGCGCGGAGAGAAACTGAACGACACTGATAATAAACTAGACGCGGCAGGTGGACCAGAACGGGCCCGACGGAGGGTCCAGCCCCGCCCACGGGGGGCGACCGTTTAAAGGGACGGGAGCACGGCTGCTGGTGCGGGTCACCGGAGGAAGCTGCTGTTCCTCGTTTGTCCACCGGGGGTCAAAGAAGAGGTCACGCGAAGCTCCACAGCAGATGGCGGCGATGCTCGCGGGCGACCTCTTCTTCTCTTGCATGATTGAGTGCAGGCTCCGCCTACAGGCCCTCTGCATGTACTGCAGCATCGTCATCGACTGCCACTCATGTTTTGGACTAAGGGTGCGTTTATGTAACGTTTATTCTAGTTTTTACGATCTTCTGTCAATAGCAGCCGGTGCCGTCTTCTTCTTCTTCTTCTTCTTCTTCTTCTTCTTCTGTTTCTGTTTCTTCTTCTGTTTCTTCTTCTTCTTCTGTTTCTTCTTCTTCTTCTTCTTCTTCTTTTTCTTCTGCTGCCCCCCACAGTCTGAAGACCTAACTGCATTGAGGGGCGTCCCATTTCTAAGTCACGAGATCGCCCTGAACACTTGGTTTGGAGGATTGAGCTCGAGGGTTGAGGGAGGTAATTGGAACTGGTCCTAAACGTCCGGCGCTGAGCAGTTTGCCGCCACCACAGAAGAAGAAGTCCCGCGTGCCGCGGGGCGTGACACAGGTTCCCCGGTCGCGCTGGTGTCGGGGTAAACACATCACGCCGCCGCCTCCCGCGGCGGCGCCCGCAGATTGAAGGCTGATTGCTCGTCCCTCGCCGTCCGGCGGCGCGGGACTGATCCACAGGCGGCGGGACAGCCGGCCATTATTCAGTCTTTAGATGTGCTGCTTCTTATCAGCGCGCAGGGTTGACTGAGGCAGCTGCTCTTGTCAACATGCCAGCACCCCAGCGTCCTCCAGGCAGGGGGGGGAGGAGGGGGGGCGGGGCTGATATTTGACATGACCACTCAAACAAACTCCTCCAAATAAGGAGGAAAAAAAAGTGGATAAATACAAACAAGCTCCTCCAGACAGCGAGCGCACACACACACACACACACACACACACACACACACACACACACACAGACACGCGCTGGCGGTGTGGAGGGGTGTGTGTGACAGGTGACGGCTGCAGACAATGAGGGCGACAATCTGTGGTCAGTGTGAGCGGCGAGGAGATGACTATCTAAAATGAAACGCCGCTTCCTGCCGCGTCGTCTGTTCCGGATTAAAAGATATCGTCTCTCCTCGCGGCGAGGATGTTTACGCGGTGGGGGGGGGGGGAGGTGGCGGTTGGCGGGGTGGGGGGACGGGACGCGGTGTGTCGCGGCGTCGCCCCCGCGCGACGTTATCGAGTGTAAAGATCCCGATGAGACGCGGTGACGCCAGGACGAGCAGACGGGTGGAGTGTGGCGGCGGCAGGAGCGACCTGAGGAGGCGCGTTCGACCTCCGCGGGCACGAAGGAGTAAAAGCAGATCAAAACGCAACAATAAGGATTAAAAACCAAGATTAACTTTAACTCCATCCAGTTAATTCCAGGCTTTGTGATTAATTCATTGGAAACAGACAATTTAGACGATTAAAGATTGAACAGTGCCCGCGAAGCGTTTGCAGACTAAATATGCTTCTGACTTTCAAAGTAAAAGCCTCGAAAGTGCATCCACCAGTGAATGTGATCGCACCCTCTTGGCCCACTGAAGTGAGGAGGTCGGGGTGGATGGACGGATCCTCCAGCAGAGCCGGGTTTCCTCGATCTGGCAACCTGAAACCCTCGGGACCTGTTGCCAGATCCATGCAGGACGGAGGGGTTCTGAGTCCCGGCAGACCTGCGGACGCTCTTGTTCTGAAGCTTGAGGAAAGGTCGGGGGCGGGGTCAGGGGCGGGGGTCGGGGTCGGCGGGCTCATGAGGAAGCGTCCTCCAGAGTCGGTCAACAACCGCAAACAACCTCCGACCACCGGCCGCAGCTCGTCGCCGGGACGACAGAATTTGTGAGGATTGGCGGCGTTGGAGATGCGGAGCGCCACCACAGGTGGGCGCCCCCTCCCCCCCACCTGCGGCGGCGCCAGGAAGCGCTTTCATCAGCGACTCGCTCCTCGGAAAGCCTCGTTCAAACGAGCTCCCAATTAGCGCCGAGCTCCGTCTCGTCGGGAGCGTCGGGATCACGATGACGAGCAGCGACGCGCAGCAGAGATCGTTGAGCCTCTCCGGCGCCGCGCTCCGCCCCTCGGAGCTCTCCGCGCGTCTCAGTTCAGCCGACAGGTGCAGCAACACCACCTGCGCCTCCATCTTTGAGCGGGTCAGGCTGTCGCTGACGGAGCTGACTCAAGTGCTGACTCCGACAAAAAGTACTCCGAGAAAGTACCTGTTTGGTTCCTGAACCGTTGGAGCTTCGGGGGGTGAAAAAAAAACATCGGAAACTTTAACTTTTATTTCCTTTCAGTTCCTTCAGACGACGCTGAAGTCGGACTGTTGCCGGGTGAAAGTGTGCGAGTGTTTCTGTTGCCGGACTCTGATGAAGACGTCTCATTAAGGGAGCGAGCGGGGCGCTGAAGGCAGCCGAGATAACCCGGCACAATGAAACCAATCTATCAGTTTAACCCCGCAGGTGTATTTACTCCTCCGCCCGGCTCTAATCCCTCCATCACCTCCCTCCTTGTCGGGGAGGCCGCGGTGTAATCCTGCGGATTAATGTATTATGGATTCATCCCGGCGCTGCAGCTGACATAACACAATAAAATGGAATTCAAACATCATATAGATTCGCACAGTGGAGGTTTGAAACTAACAATTATCAATATTGAGTTTCTCACTAAGCCCCCGCGCCCACCGTCTGCATGCAGATGCGTGCGGCTCGGCTCGTTTGCATGCAAAACGCTGGAATCGTCGGCGAAAGTGCAGCGAAAAAAAAGTGTGAAAGCGGCGCGTGGGGGCGCCCTGGGAGGGTCCCGGTGCCTCCGTCACGGTGAAGCCCCTCCCCCCTCCTTCAATCACAGAGCCAACCGGCGAGGAGCGTCCCCGTCGCAGGTCAAGAAGAAGAAAGTGGACGTGTGAATCGTTTGAAGACACGTTAAAAGTTCCCCTCCGAGAATTCACGTCAACGTTCGCGTGAAACTGTCGAAGCATTCCCACCAAAGCCAGTCCGTCTTTGTTCTTTATCGCCAACTGGTGGCTGGAGGGTGAACTACGCCCACACAGGCTGCTGTCAGCTGAGCTTCTCGATAACTTTACGTGCACGTCGGTGCTGCTCAGAGGACCGAGTCCCTCCGGGGCTTTTTCTGGATGGAGGTGAAGCCGCTTTCAGTCACGACGCTCCTCCTCACCAACTTGGAACCAACTTCCAGATCATCTCAGGACTGCAGACTCGCTCCTCTCTGTTAAATCAGGCCTCAGAACCACTTTATTCACTCAGACGTTCAACATAAACATTACATTTATTCCATCGTATGACTTTATTTGCCTTCACTGTGCAGCGCGTCCATGTTGATTTTCGAGGCGACGTCGCTGACGCCTTCGTCCTTCGTCCTCCCCGTGACGACCACAGCAGACGGGTGACCTCGGCGTCGCCGTGCCGACCGGAGAGCGTCTCTCTCCAGGCTGTGACTGACCTCCAGGAAGTGATTTTTTTCCCCCCTGCCTGTCACGGCCACGCAGCGACCGGACTTTCCTGTTGTCACTTCATCGACGTGAATATTTGAGAGGACGCATCGATCGCCGCGGCTGAGCCGGCCGTCCTCCGGCATTAGCGGCTGCCATCTTCCCCTCGCGGCGGCCGACGCCGGGCGCATATTAACCGCCGTGTTCGGATCCCGTCTCCAACGAAGCTGCGCTCAATCATACATCAGCCGGGTTTCAAACGGAGGCGACTGAATAATGGAACAAAACGCAGATTTCGCTCCGTTGTGTGGACTTCACTCGCTCACTCCTGCCTTCACTCGCTCACTCCTGCCTTCACTCGCTCACTGCTGCCTTCACTCGCTCACTGCTGCCTTCACTCGCTCACTCCTGCCTCTTCATCAACCCGTCAATTCAGACCAACATGTCGCGGCTCGACCGCGGCGTCTCCGAGGAACCGTTTTCTCGACAAGACGCCGGAGCGGATCCTGTTTTTTCCCCTTTGTGGACTTCAGTCTCTTCAAGCCGTAGCACCCAGAAATCCTATAAGACTGTTGGAATATTTAAGAAGCTCTATATGAGGCGCGGGGGGGGGGCGACGGAGGGGGCTTTGAAAATCCTGTGTTCTCCCCTGGAAGACGCTCCGACTCCACCGCAGCTTTTCTATAATGAAGCGACGCGACGCAGTCAAATTAAACAAACATCAAACCGGCGGCAGCGACGCGTCGGGTCCGAGCGTCCGCACAAACCCAAAGACTCCGGCGCCGTAGGAAGCTTCGTTACGACGGCGGTGGAGGCGTGGCCTGTTTCCTGGACTGTGCCGGTCGCCTCGTCGGTCTCTCCTGCCGACAGAATCACAGAGGACGGAAAACAATTCTGCTTTGTCCGGCGCCCCGGCGCAGGCAAAGCCTCGGGGCAGGAGAGCAGCAGTGAAGAAGAGGAGCAGCAGTGACGATGAAGAGCAGCAGCAGCAGTGCAGCTCTCCGTGACGGGCGTCATCTTAAAGTCAAACGAGAGGAAAACAGAGGAGCGCTGCGAGCTTCCCGGTGTCGTTTACTCGTAAACACGGCGAACAGAAGCCGAGGCGTTCGGCAGGACGTGGCGCCGGTTTGGCGTGCGTGCGTGCGTGCGTGCGTGCGTGCGCGCCGCTCTCCGGCTGGCAGCCTGACAGCCGCAGCATCTGCAGGTACGGGAGCGCGGCGCCGGATGACACCCTGCTCTGGGCTGTCACGGGAGCAGATGGTTTATCAGTTCACGGGGAAAATAAAGAGCCGCGCTGCAGAGAAGTAAACAAACAAACAAACAAACAATCGGCCGGCGATCAAAGTAGCCCCCCCCTCCCCCTCCCCCCTCTCCCCCCTCCTCTTCCTCCCCCCCGGATCTTTCTCCTCGCCTCAGAAATGCAAAGAAAGAAGCAGATTTTATACATTGGGCGCGCCGGGAATCGAGCTGTGATGTTTTATTCTCTTTCACACTGAAACACAGAGACGCTCAGTTTAGCTGCTTCGCTCTTTGGACTCAGTGGCGCCACCTTCAGGCCAGCATCTGATTAGCTCCACTCGTCTAATTCAGTTAATCCATCCATTCATTTTGTTCAGTTTTACTTTCATTTTAATTGTTAGAATTGTTTAAATCTGATTTAACTGAATTCATTTATTGTTTTTATTCAATTATTCTAGTTAAATAAATTTCTCTTAATTTTTTCTATTATTTACCGTCATCATCAAAACATTTAAAAAATATTTTAAATTTAAATAAATCTATTTTATTTTTGTTACTATATTAGACCCGCTCAAAGTGAATTTCAGAGTAAAAGCTTTCAATTCCTTTTCCATTAGACTATAGTACCTCCTACCGGGTACCTTTTTAGTACCAGCTGAAAATGTGACATCATCAGAGCGAAGGCATCTGATTGGCTCGTGAGTGATGCAGACAAAAATGACCCGATGACACCAACAAACGAAGTGTTGGTGTCATCGGGTCACGCAGCGGAGTCGGCGAGTGCGATTCAGCAGCGCCGTCGCTTCGCGCTCACGTTCTCAAGCTTGGGCGGAACGTAGACGCTGAATTCATTTCACGTTCCTCGATTTGCGTCGGCGTAACGAGCTCGCCGTCGTCCGTCTAACGCGATCGGCCGCGGCAGGTTTTCACGGCAAATTGAGTTCTTCCACAACCTGGTTGAGCGAAGACGACGTCGGAGGAAGACGAAGGGTGTCGGTGTCGGAGGGGGGGGGTGATGGAGGAGGGTGGGGGGGAGGAGGGGAGGGGGGGGGGTGTAGTGTGTTGTGACTGTCAGAAATAATCTCTCACGTTCCACCCGGCTGCTCTGCGGCGCCCCCTCTCTCCGAGCGCCGCGGTTTTTAGCCGTCAGGTGCTAACGAGCGCGGCTAAAGTCCTTCCTAAAGGTCGGCCGTCCGCCGCTGCCGCCGCCCTGAATTATTCATCGGCGCCGTTTTTCCTTTCGCAAAAAAATTGAGAGCGGAGAAATCAATTACACGTGCACGGCGCCCGCGCCCGCGCTCGCCGCCGTCAGTGTCTTCAGCAACATTTATTTTCTAATTAGTGGATAATCAACACGCATAATGGATTCCACGAGGTGGAGGGCCGTCGCGTGGCTGCTGCAGATGGCTCGCTCGCAGCTGCCGGCGCCGTGGCTCAGCCGGCGCCGGCGCCGTGATGAAACGGCGCCGTGACGAGGTCGGAGCAGGAGCGAACTGGCTCTCACGTGTCTTCGTTCTATCACAGAGTCTCAGCTCGACTCGGTGTTTAGCTGAGACTCCAGCAGTCAGTGGGAGGAAGATGCTCTAAAACCTGGACGTTATGGAGAGGGAAGATCCTCTACGGTGGGGAAAACGCTCGTTACAATTTCCCTAAACTCCTGAACGCCTCGTCAGTCTCACTCTGTGACACGGCAAGAACACGTGTGCTAACGTTCCCATTAGCATGTAGCTGTCATTAGCAGGCTCAGACTGCCCTGTGCTAATGCTGCTGACGTGTGACGAGGCAGAAACTGACTCGGAGCATTAGCTCGTTGCTGTGGTTAGCATTAGCTTGAATTAGCACTGATTAGTTTCACAAAACAATCTGAGCTTCTGTGGTTTCTGTGTAAACGTGATGGAACCGATCTAATGCCCCCCCCCCCTTTGGTTCGGTGTGATGATGATGATGATGATGATGATGATGAGTGTGCCGATGTTTGCCGACGACTTCCTGTTGACGCTGGCCGTGTGTGAGGCCTGTCCGGAGCAGCGCTGACCCACTTTCCTCCCACTGATCATTAAAACCCATTAAACTTTCATTGCATCTGCCGCTAATTTAAGGCGCATGTGACAAATCACCTGCCCGTCTCCCCGTCTCCCCGTCTCGCCGTCACCACGTCCTCCGGAGACGTCTGAAAAACCAGCGAAGAAAAAAAAAAAAGTAAATAAATAAATAAAGCAGCTGCTCCATAGCAACCGGGCCGCCCGGCGGGGAGCCAATGGCGCGGCGGCGAGCGGCGCCGGCCGTCTTTTGGCCCCTGTGGGCGGCGTTTTAAAGAGGCCTGTCGTCACGGCGAGGGAGAGCGAGCTGCGCGCCGCGGCCTGTGGCGAGCGAGGAGCGAGGAGTGAGGAGCGAGGAGCGAGGAGCGAGCGCGGCGCCGCTGAACCTTGGGATGTCCTTGAAGAGAGCGTCGGTGTCATTCTCCGCCCACGCGCCATCACCTCCAGTCAGCCTCGCTCTCCTCCCGCAGGAGCGGCCGGTGCGAGGGAAACATCCTGGTGGCGAGCGACCGGAGGGAAAAACACGAAGACGGAGGAAACGTGAGAAAACATCGACAAACAAACGTCGTCAATCGTGAAGAAAAACAGCAACTTGTAGATTCGTGGGTGTGAGAATCAAACCTGCTTC
>JAUESF010051576.1:2835-16375 GCA_032274765.1 Malacoctenus tetranemus | reverse complement strand
TGTGTGTGTGTGTGTGTGTGTGTGTGTGTGTGTGTGTGTGTGTGTGTGTGTGTGTGTGTGTGTGTGTGTGAGATATCCATGATACTTTCATGTGAACTCACAGCACTTGTAGAGGTTGTTGAGCCTGGCGATGTCAGTGCGGCTCATCTCTTTGGCATTGCCAAAGGATACGTTGGGATTGGGGGTGGGAAGCATAGTGGGCTGGTTGTTCTTGGAGAATGCATACCTACAACAGGACAGTGAGAAATTTACCCGAACTGCATCCTACACACACATAGAGCCAAGTGGCAGAGTAACCAGGTGTTCTCACTTGTGGTACTGCATGACAGAGTTGTAGTCATAAGAAGTGCCCTGGTTGAGAGTGGCAATCTTTCTGAAGTTGTGTTCCATTCCTACAAAGGGTAAAGAAATAGGAAAGACAAAGTTGGTCATGACTGTACATGAAAGACATCTACATGCAAATGGAGCGTCACATAAAGCTACGCAGTTTTCATTTCCTGAGTGACAGTATCCTGTATAATCAGTGTCCCTCCTGATTGTGTAGCCTTACAAACTACCTGAAAGCAATCTTTTAAGCCAACCCAAAGATGTTGACAATTTTAAATTAAATTAGAAAAGCAATTCTCCTCAGTTTGAGTTGAATGAAGTCTCCCATGACTGTTCTCTTAGGGAAATTACTCTCTGCTTCTAATTCATATTTACCTACTACATACACTACAAGCAGCATTCCCAAGAGTTTAGGTGGTGAGGATTTGAGTGAACACGCAGCAACTTCACTTTCCTCTCCACAATCTCGTGCCAGTCAGAAGACTGTCAACAATTTCTCTTCATGAACACCTTGGGTCCCATTGCCCCAACAGAGTGCTTGCCTTGTTACTTCAGGGGAACTTGGCCTTACACATGCAAGATAATTATTATACCACCAAAACCAAAGTGTGCAACACTTTGAATGTGTAAATAATGTATTTACCAGACTGAACATTCTGCAAAAGAACTCTGATGTGGTTGTCTCTGTCATTGCGGGTCTGCTCATGGTTGAATCCCAGTGCGTGAAGCAGCTCGTGCTGGACGGTGCCGTGGTAAAGGCATCCACGGCGAGCCAGAGACACAACTTGCTTTCCACCACGACGACCAACAAACGAGTAGCACCTACAGACAAGCACGAATAAGATGAAGACACATGAACCATGGAAGTTTAATGGCAGCTTTAGACACATGTTCCTCATGAGCTTGTTCCTCACCCATTCTGGGACTCAATACTCAGCCAATCACGGTCACTGCTTTTGCTGGGCCTGAAGCGAATGCAGGAGAAGGAAGAGAAAGACTCCAGCCCACGGGTGATGATGGCCTTCTCGCGAGAGGCTAGCAAAGGGAAATCAGACAACATTTAGCTGTTCGACATCTGGCATGACCACAGACTGCACGAATGATCATTTTTGCAACTACTCGCTGTAAATGTGGTCAAACCAGGCCAAGGGCTGTTATGCAACAGGTAGGCCTGAGTTTTTTGTGATATGCTTCTGCTCTCACATTTGATTTTGTATCCCTTTAAACCTGTATTAAAAGGATTGTTAGTTTTTTTGACCCCTGGGTCTCATTTTCATGGTCAGCCAGTGTCACCATTCAGCTGTTCTTTTTTCAATTATTCAGGGGAATCTGTACTTGAAGCAACTTAATGTCAAGCAAAGACAGAGTGAAACACCACCACAGCTCATCAAAAAAGCAGAAAATAGCATTTTTGCATTTGCTTCAATAAATTTGAAAACACAAGGGAAAAATAGCCAAAGAAAAACTTTTATATCATAAGGTGACATTCTTTCCAGTTTCAAAATGGAAAGCTGAATGCAAGTTAGGATTTAATATTTTTCTGGTCCGTCTACAAGATTATCTCATCCTTAAAAAAAGGAAATGAATAGACATCAGGCAGCAAGTAAACTTGCCTTTATATTGAAACAAGTGTACAGGATGATCATGCATCAGTGTTTAAACTTGCAGACACGCTGAACATTTCAAGCAGACACTCACAGAAGTGGTTGGTGATATAGTAGGGAATGTAGACCTTTCCATCAGTCCACTTGCCCCACATGCAGCCTCTACCAGTGCAGGGATCGGCATTCCTCTCAGCTTCACTACCAATGGCAATGTCTCCTTCGATCAGGGTGGGCTCATCCACAGAGCGGACTGAAAATCAGCAAACAACAACCTTAACATTTGTGGCTGAAAGAAGCAAGAATAGCAGAAGTCAACAGTCAAGTGCTGCAGCTCCCACTCACCCAGATTACTGTTGGCTCTTTCCAGAAGCTCAGAGACAGAAAGCTCTTCTGCAGAGACAAAAACAAGAGCACAGTTTAATATTATTTAATAACCCAGCAGCACTTATTCTCGACATATGTCTGATCTATTCAACACTATTCGTACCTGGCTGCTTCTTCAGTGTTGGATGATTGGGACAAAAACAAACACGTGAGTGAGTGAGTACTTCTCAGAAACACTTCATGAAATCACAACTAGGAGTGAAATGACATTTCTCAGGTTATAACAATACTTACGACTGTGTGACTTACACACAGACAACTCTGCAACATAGCACTTGTGCTGCAATGCTGCTTACTGCCACAATTCAAGTCAAAACAAAAAGAGATATGCTATGTACAAAATGAGCAACCTTCTGGGATCCCACCTCACTGTCAGCCCAACAGCCGACAGACAACAGCAGCAGAGCCAGAGCCGAGAACCTCAAAATGCAAGCCATCGCAGCAGACCTGCAGAGCCAGACAGGTTTCAGAGCACATACACACCTCTATGCAGCACAAAAATGTGTGTACTTTCCCCAAGTCACTTTGCTGCTGTGCACCTACACTAGTGCTTACCTTGGATCCTGGGTGAACCTGTAGGGCATATGTTGGACTTCAAAATATATATGTGCTCACTGACGTCAGACACTCCATAAATGGATTATCCTGGTTTAATGAAAAACCCAATGAATCAGCTAAATTTCCAGGCTTATCAGTGAGGTGTCCTTCAAACTGAACAAAACTAGACCTAGTGTAGGTATCGTAGTGGGAAAAAGACATCTGTTAGGTGGGTAAATACTGTGGGTGAAGCCTTTCAGAAAAACAAACCTTTAAGAGAGGCTGTGTGACTGATGGTTTATTGCCTGCCATTGTAAATGCATTCGTGATATACAGTGTGTCACAACTGTAAATACACCCTTCATATTTTTGCTAATATTTTATAGTACATTTCCATGGGACAAAATTGATAATTTGAAACTTTGCTACAATGTAAATTAGTCAGTGCACTTCTTGTATAACAGTGTCAATTTATCACCCCCTCAAACTAACTCAATACACAGCCATCAACAAGCCATTTGTGTCGGAACCACTTACAACAAAACTAAATAAATGCTGAAGTAAATGTCCAAATTGGCCCCACGATGTCAATATTTTGTGGGACCACCATTGATTTCCAACACTGATTGAACCGTCTGGGACATAGATGCCTCCAGAGCTTCACAGGTTGCCTCTGGAATCCTCCAAAACTGTTCATTGATCTGTCTGCCATGAAGTTCGGGGCATATGGGATGTAAAGGGAGAACAGTGGAGAGTGTCCCAGAGGATGACCAAATGCTCAGCACTGTCATCTGACAATTCAAAGGAGAGTCAAGGAGAGAGATGGACGCTGGGCTGTGAGGGACATCCCTGTCCCACACCAATCCTCACTTACAACAAGAACATGGGGGGAGTTGATCTGTCTGACCAGCTGATCCAATATTACTCAGCGCATTGAAAAATTTCTCACTGGTATAAGACTATGTTGCTGCACTCCCTTGACATTGCAACAACAAATGCTTACATCCTCCACCGTGAGATCAGCAACGTCAAGGAAGTGCAGTGCAAGTCTCACAAAGACTTTATCTTGGAGCTGGTGTGTCGGTTGTGTGGCACCGATACTGCAGGTGTCCCCCAGAGCAGGAGAGTGCACCACATCCCTGTGCCAATTGTTTCTGCAGGCCAAAAAACACAAAAGGCAGGCTGAAATGCAAATGCTGCCTCCAGGTGGACAAAAATAGGAGTGACACTGCCTGGAAGTGTGAGGCCTGTGATGTGCCTCTCTGTCTGGTGTTGGACAGAAATTGTTTCAAAGAGTGGCACAAATAATTCATTGTGCTCTTGTAGTTTGTTTTCTGTGAACCACGGTTCTTATGTAAAATGGCATACAAAAAAAGCACCTGAGCAATTGCCTGCATTTCACTGTAAATAGAAGTCTATAACTGGATTTTTTGCCATATATGTTACAGACTGGTTCAGAGACTCAAGCGCGAGGCAACTTAACACGACAGGCAGTTAGTAAGACACAGCGTTTATTCAACAGCTTGCACAGGAACCGATTCACAAAAGACTACACGACAAACAATGCCCACTGCAGGGAAAGTGACTGAAGGAGAACGAATGCAGACCGGAGGTAGGTGCAAGGAGTTCAGGAAGCAGGAGGGCAGTCGGAGCAGAGGCCAGTTGGTGGGGATAAGGCTGCGGCTGATGATCGGAGTGGCGGCGGACTGGCTGACAAGGACGGACAGGTGGGCAGGTTGACAGGAGAGGATCCAGAGCAGACGGACGGGCAGGTGAGCAGTGGAGGTGGGGGAATCCAAACTGTAGACAGGAAACAAGTTGAACACAAAGCAAGGAATACAAAGCTGGGCGTAAGCAAGCACATCAGGTCCAGTGACGACTTGTGGACTGGAGTTCTCCAGATGAGCCGCAGCTGCCATCACCCAGTGCCTGCAATCACCTGATGGAAACCACCTGCCCGTTCTCCTCTGCTGCTGCGCCTGTTCATCCCCAATAGATGTTTTGGTCTTAGGGAAGACCCTCCGCCAAGACAACTAATGTTTATGCATGCATTCATGCATATAACCATTCATGCATTCATATGCCTTGATGCATCCATTCCGAGTTCTTCTGCACAGACAGTCCTCGGCAAAGCTGTTTCTGTAATATCCAGCATTTGGTTGTTACACAGATTTCAACAGTGCACAAAGTCAAAAAGAAAGATCTGTTGTTCTGTTGACCAGAAAAGCAATACTGATAATATTAAAGGTGGAGTCCGATGTTCCCCCTCCTGAAAATAAGCACTAGATTTAAAAAGGTGAAAACCAGCTCAATCTGTCGCCTTGGGTCTCTACTCTTTAGTGGTAGTGACGTTTTTTGCAACTCCCCCTCCCCCAGGCTTTATTTTTGTCTTTCCCTTTTGTTTACCTTGTTAGGGCCGTTTCTTGGTGGAGATTTTGTTATTGTCTCCAGCCAATGACGGAGCTATATGGGCATGACACTCTGTCGGCAAAGTCATGACTGGGAGATGTCAGATAGAGTCGCTGAAACGTTTGAAAAAATGGCAGAAGCTGCGAAGAAAAGGAAACACTCTGCAGCAAAGAAAAGTTTATAAAGTGCACACTCGAAAACCAGAGTCAACATTAGTATCGCATTCACTCGCTTCTGAGCGTTGGAGAGGCTTGGGCTGAGGAGCGATGCGGATTTGGCCTGCTTACTCTTGGACAGTTATGTGCAAACAGCATTGGTGATAGCCTGCTAATTTAGCGGCATGCTAAGCTGCCAACCAAGTAGCGTATTTGTTAGTAAGTTAGGCTGCCAGTGGACAACAGCATTATCATGCATTGGAAGCAGTCTCTCTGTATTCGTGGCTAATAACAGTGAATATAATAATGCCGGTATTGACCGAGTGTGTTTGTACTAGCTGTGCTGGAAGAGACAGGATGGGCACTGATTAGTCGAGGGGAGGGGCTCTCAGTTTGCACAATGTTTGTAAACAGAAGCGGGGAACAATGTCGGACTCCACCTTTAATAACTCTCAAGCTGTTCTTTTTTATACCCAATAGCCCTCGTACCCCCGGGTAGGAACAAGAATGTGAGACTATCGTGAAGATATTGAGCACAGGTTTGGTTTATTCCCAGTATTGGTTGCCAATTCCAGCAGCTGGGTACCAGGGACATTTATGCCTGTGACACAAATGTTGACATTGGCAAAAAAACAGAAAGCTTTCTTTGACTGCATGTACATGCCAAAATAACATCACCCTTCTCAGTATGGTAGGACAAGACAGGACTTGTAGGCCTAATTGAAAAAGCTGTGAGTGACATTATATCAAAGCAGTATATGTGTGCTTCTGTATGTCGATCAGCTTCCCTCTTTGATGCTTTAGTTTTTGTAAGACACAAGTCTGTGTAAATCAGTGACTGCAACTGTGCCTTGAATTTGGAGAAGTGATACAAAATAGGGCTACGCAACTCTGCACTTCCTTTTTTAGCCACACAGAGATTGTGTACATATATAGACCATAATGTGATGTAACTGGGATACACATAAAAGTATTTCTTTTTTTCAAAAATTAGTTTGTAGTTTGCTGATTGTTTGAAGAGATCACATGTGGGATGTCCTCTTCAGAAAATTGGGTTGATGATGAACAAACCCACCAAAATTCCCAATACAAACATCAGTGTTCATTCTTTTACTGTTGATCAAACCTTACCTGCATGTGCTGTAACAATGAGACTGTTTTTCACTATTGTAATAGATGTCTTTCATCTCAATCCGGACAAGGGCTGTCAAATTCATTTTCATCCCAGAGCCACACAAGCATTATGGTTGCTTCCCAAGTGCCGGTTGAAGTTGCAAGACTGTAGAACTAGTCGTGACTGCAAGACAGTATAAATGTAAGTAGTCCTACAGATGATTTAATATTTACATATTTAATCAGTGTAGAAATGTGAATTCATTTACACAAAAGCAAACGATATGCAGGCAAGAGCAATACTGTGTTATTTCAATATTGGCGATATGTATCATATCATAGATCATAACAAACTAAGTTCTCCACTGGGAGTACTGCGCTATCAACTTGCTTCATTCACCACTTGCTCTTGACTTCCACAAAAACTGAACAGAAACACCCACAGATGGTGTCTAGGTTCAAACAACACCAACACCACTCGCTACTCTGAGTTCCAGGATAAGAACTCCATTTGTCTGCTTTGGAGTATTTGGAGTACTGGTTAAATCCAGTGATTTTGTCTGTTACATTTTGGCGGCTGCATGAAGCTCCATTTCATGCCCTTTACATAAAACCACCTCTGCATAGACACACACAATGTTATGTGTTCGACTCGTGAACTCTGCTGTGTATTTTGAACGATCCTATTCAATGATGACAGCTTCTTTGCTTTCTTACACAAGTCAGGACGACTGGTCATCCTCGACTGTACATGTCTAATTTAGCTAATGACAACATGACAGGAGAATCGATTTTTTGTAGTTGCTTTGGAGCTGAGCAGTGAAATGACCAGTCTTACGTTTATACAGCACCAAGGGTTTTTTGCTTGTTTGTTTGTTGATTTGATTTGATTTGATTTGATTTGATTTGATTTGACTTGACTTGACTTGACTTGACTTGACTTGACTTGACTTGACTTGACTTGATTTGATTTGATTTGACTTGACTTGACTTGACTTGACTTGACTTGATTTGATTCTACTGCTTCTAACCACAGCAATGTTTCAAAGCACTGCAATACCTCTTCGGTTTTATTGCAAAAAATTGTTTTCCGGTATTATGTGAGAACTTAACCAAATGTGCAATCGTGCTGCGAATATAGAGAAGTAAAACAAACACCATCACCTGAGTAAAAGTGAACTTTTAACTTGGCCCAGACAGAGCTTTTAAAAATAGCTGAAAACTTTCCTGTTTTGTTTTTGAAAAAAAAAAATTATTGAAAAAGAAGATTTCACAAATTGGTTTGTAAACATTGGTCAGAATTGCCCAACAATTAAGCAACTTTCGCCCTGGAGTTTGGCCCACTCTCACAATGACATGTTGACAAATGTCTGTTGCAGTCCTTTTGATAACACAACTGCCACTCCCACAACAGTGATTGAGTCTTTTTGAACAAAATTCCTTATTAGGATAAGTTGCCACCGATTTGTCCACCTACAAAAGCTCACCCTTTTGTTTCTTTGGGTATTCTGCCCTATGCATAGCTTCAGTTCAATAGCCAGAGATGATTTTCAAGATTGCTGTGCTCAGTGTTCTGCTTTGCTCAGCCCACACACTTCCATTCAAGGTAAAGTATTGCTTTAGAAACTTGAAATCAGTGAGAACAGCCTATTTTACATCAATCTGTATTTTCTAATATATGGTTCAAGGTTTTTAATTTCTCAAATAACTTTGTTTTCAATTACCTGGAAGCTTCCATCTATTTCATTAACAGATCTCTGTCTTTACAGGGGCCCTACTATGTAAAGACAGATGAAAACTCTGGTAGGGCCAAGCAAGTTTTTGAATATGAACTGTCTGTCCATTGATCGTCTAACTGTTGCTTGTTCGACAGGCAACATTCAAGATGATGACTTCAGTGTGTCTACATTATTGGAGAAGGCCAATGTCAATGTTGGTATGTGCATTTCTGGTTTAGCTTTGTTTTATTGATTTGCCCTTGGTAAAATGTTTTTTTCATCAGTCAAAATTTTGTTGTAATCTATAGTAAGAAGACCTATAGTCGTTAAAAAATAGAAGTATGGGCACAAACACGTCTCTCAAAACCCATTTGCAGGAAAGGACCTTGATGACCCCTTGGTGATGTTTGGAGACATAGCGGTACCCTCTGGTCTACAGAATGCAGATCCTTGCACGGTTCGAGCTCGAAACTGCCTGTGGCCTAAATCTTCTGATGGCAATGTCTATGTACCCTACCGCATCTCTAACCAGTACTGTAAGTTTGTTTTTTAACTGTTCTTGTAGGATTTGCAAAAAATTTTGAAGATGGCAAAGGGTGGTAAAAGGAACAGATAGTTAAAACTTGGTTGGGATCTGGCATTGGGTGATCTGAAAAAAAAATCATGATTAAGTGATTTAAAACAAATAAATTCCTCCATGTATCAGGATTATGTGGCCTTATTGACAGAGTGTGGTCAGCAGGAGTTTAAAGAAGGAAAGGTTACCAGCCATTTTGGTGGAGGTGTGCACTCACTGACTGCCCTTCTAGGTGCCGGTAGTGTTGCCAGAGAAACCTTGTTTAACTTTGGCTTCCATCTTGAGGCAGTAATAGTCATATTTCCAAAATGACAACTGAAGGTATGTTTTGATTTTCTTCAAGCCCAAAGGGAAAGAAGCACCATCATCCGAGGCTTGAGGTCTTTTGAACAGTCTACTTGCATCCGCTTCACTCCTCAGAATGGACAGAGGAACTTTGTTGACATTCAATCCCGCTCTGGGTAATGGACCGCACACACTTTTGAATTCATGATGGTGCCAATTTGCTGACCTGTTGACATTATTTTACAGGCGAAGTCCTGATTGGCTGCGCTCTCTGTATTTTCATGGCTTTTTTTTGCATTTCCACTGCTTTGTAGATGTTTCTCCTTTGTGGGGCGTCGTGGTGGAGGCCAGGTGGTGTCACTGAGTCGCCAGGGCTGTGTTTTCAATCAGATCGTCCAACATGAGTTGCTCCATGCACTGGGTTTTGACCATGAACAAACACGCTCTGATCGGGATCAGCATGTACGCATCCTGCTGGAGAACGTCATGCCTGGTGGGTCACCTTAAAGACACACACAAAATTCAAGGCGAGCAGTCTGCAGAAACTAAATGTAACCTCAATCCTGCTTTTGTAAGAGATTTCAACAAGTAAACTAAGGCTACAACTGATCTTCATCACTAAAACAGGGAAAATTCATGATGTAGTAACGTTGTAAATGTTGTAATATGATATGCGACTTTCAATCATTTTAAAGACCCATGTTATCACTGCCATGATTTGCAAAGCACCAGAAAATACAACTATGGCCCTTTGAGTAAACGATTGCCCCTAATTGTCAAAAGTCTATTTTCTTTGGAGGCAGAATTTCACTTCAAGCGAGTTGAGAGAGAATGCGCACACAGAGCAGCATCAATGCAATGTGCGCCAGTTGTATGTGAAACACTTTTATGTGCTTGTGTGTATTGAATTCTCTTACATGGTTGTTTAATTTGTGCTCGAGTAGTTTTCATTATGTACAAATGTTCGATATAATGCTTGTGAATATGTGAAGCTGCACCCTTGAGTCTTGACACAAGTTTATGGTCATATCTTTTGCTTTCCTGCAGGAATGGAGCCTAATTTCAGGAAGATTCAGACAAACAACCTTGGCACTGCCTATGACTACAACTCTGTCATGCACTATGGAAGGTGGCCTCTCACTGCACTCACTAAGCAGGCCTCAAAAATGTTGTCATATATTGTAGCAAACGTGGTTTTTTTTTACCTTTAGAAGCCATTCAGGCCTGACTTTATGACTTGTTTCTCATTTGAGGCCAAAGTGAGTGCCAGCAAGCTTAGAAAGAAAGGCAGTGTAAACACTGTAGAGGTCACATGTTCTGCTCCATCCAATAATGACAGATAGACTTGATAATACCATAGCTACTATTATTACAAAACTGTCATCTGAGCGACACTGGCATCAAGGTAAATTAGTCATAGTATCCTGCCGATCTGAGGAAAACCAAAATAGCGTTAAACAACAAAAATCCTTACCAGGTTATCATTCTGGTATTTTTGATCATCTCATGAAGAGTTGAATTTGTATATTTATCATCAACTGTGAAGTAGTGATTCTTAATCTATTTGCTATTTATAAATAGTTTGAATTGCATTATTGTATATTTAATAACTATCAACGTGTTGAAGACTTTCAAAACAAGTGTTTTTGAAAACTATTATTTCCTGAGTTGCTGTAAAGACCAATATGACAGACTTGTGACTTCTCATGAGTATTGTTGTCTCCACCATAGATTTGCCTTCTCCAGAAACAGGCAACCAACCATCGTTCCCATTCCCAACGCCAATGCTGTCATCGGCACAGCTACTCAAATGAGCCGCTTGGACATCCTTCGAGTGAACCGCCTTTATCGTTGCAGTATGTATCTTTCTCTTTATACCCCGCATGGAATCTGCAGAGTCGGTATTAACCTGCTTCAGTTACGGTCGCCAAAGAACCATGGGTAACTTTAGACTTACCTTAAATCTGAGGACTCAGACATCTCAGTAATGTGCCATCTAACCCATACTGTCACTTGTATCACCACCACCTTCTTTATTTAATCTAATCTCTTTTTTACTTACATGCTCTTTTTTTTGTTTGTTTGTTTTTTTTTACCCTGACGCCATTAAAATTTTGAGCAAACCAAACCAAATCTAACTCTTCAGTAAAAGCAACAGCTGTCCTACTGACTTAAGAGGCAATTTTGTTCTTGAAAGCTAGACTTCTTTCACTGTTCTTATCCATTACAGATTCAAAAGCATCAGCCCCTAAAGGAAAACCGGTGAATGAGGATGTGGTTGTCCAAAAGTAAAGTGAGTGTTCCCACTTTTTTTTTTTAAACTTCATCCGTCCTCCTGACGCATTTCCAATATACTGACTCGCTGCCTCAGTTACATTTGAATGCAACATCTTTCAAAGGACCATATTCAAAGAAGACAGTTGTTGGTTTGCTTTTAGACTTCGATGTCTGTGTTTAAATCCAATTTCAGGTCAGAAACACACAGTACCAATAGATTAACTCGCCAAACTATTTGTTGGTGTATCAAATATATATCTTTTTATGACTCAATTATTAGTTGCATTCAGACACTGTGAGTGTAAGACACAAAGGCCTGTTCAACTCGAGGTTTAAAATTTGATACTTCGCACAAACACAGGTGGAAGCTGATCTATGTCCTGGCATAAAGAACTGCAACTGACCTGATGAATGTTTTTTTTCTATCCAATTGAACAATTTACTGGGAGGGCTGTGCTCTAATGAATCATTTGATATGCACAATGAGATTGCCGACGGCTTGAAGTGTTTGCATTGTCCCTGCATTTACAGTGTTTCTTTGTTTTTCATTGGGTACAAAGAAGATGTGAGGAGGACCGATGCCGCTTTCTACTGCCTGCAAAATACCTCCTTGCTTTTCTGGCTGTGTTTCAACCATATTCTCAACTTGGTTTTTTTTCATGCTTACCAATTAAAATTGAAATTCATAGGCAGTTTAACTGGCCCCTTGTTTTTTGTTCACAAATGACTATGTGCCAAGAATTACAAGTACCTAAGTAGTACTAAGTATCTACAATGCTGTTCACCACTGTCATTAAACCACTGTCAGTTGCCAACAGTCAAAACAATCCTATCTGGTATGACAAAAAAGCTTCCTCTAATTGTACAGTAGGGGTGCCTACTGTCTAACTTACATATGCCATATCCACAAAGCTTCATGCTTGTTCACACTACACAGCTTGTACCACCGTGTTTACATCGTAAGGATTGCTAGGATGTATGATTGGACAATGACCATTTGGCGGCATGCTTTTGAGAATGGTTAATTTTGGGGTGAGGTAGACACAGGAAGCATTTATTTCTATATGTTCAATGGGTATCCCTTATGAACCCACGTTACTAAACAGTGAAGCATAACATGACTACGGGTAAGTATTTTCTGCTGATGTTCTGTCTTTAGTGTTGCTTGAAGACGAAGCCATTGTGTGTCACCCACTCACTCAAGGAAAATACAGATCTCCAAAAAACTACTCAAGTATTGTGACAAAGAACATTTACTTTGTTGTGATACACTTCTGCCTTTCATCCCCTCAGCCATCCCCTTCCACCTGTGATTGTGAACTTGCTGGAATTTTCTTTGCGTTTTGAGGGGATGTTTTAAGTTTTAATTCCACTATCTCACTGCATGTTGATGTGTAATTCTTGGATTTTCTTTGTGTAAAGAGTCATGAGATGATGATGGTTGGCACAAGCCTATTTAAAAATTGACTTGAACTGAAATCCAAATTAAGCTGTTGGACTTTTGTTTGTTATTTAGGCTAAATTGTTGCGTTTTAGGATGAATCAGTGGTCTAAAAAGTATTTGATTTCTATGTGAACTGAATTAGGACACTTTATTGTGAAAAATGGAAAGCGTGAGGAAATGCATAATTAGATTCAATGTCAAACACCGGAAGTGCTGCATGACTGACCGGAGACTGGACACGTCTGGTGAGGATTCAATAATTGTGTTTCATCAAATGAGGCTGGTTTCTGTGTTAGCACACTCCATGCTGGCTGCTTGTCAGTGGTGTGGCTCGAACGTCAACAAAGCGACTGGAATGGAGACAGCGGAAGATAAGTGACTCGCTCAGTTTACGTAAGGAAGGGAGGTGGGGAGTTAACCCATCTATTGAGGGTCTGTCAGAATGCTGACATTCGCTCCCTCGGCTTCTCAATTGAAATAAATGGATATAAAAGCAGTCACAAGAATGTAGGCTAAAATGTGGAGTTTGGCCTCGCTGCAGAGTGTTTGAATGAAAGTTCGCTCGGTCTCAATAAAGCAGACGCCGCTTTTATCCTGAAGGGGCGCAGCGGACCGGAAGGGCGGCTGCTGCTGGCTGCTTGCAGCTCGACGCGGCGGGGAGGACGGCAGATTCCGCTAGGAGACTGCAGGTCATCGCTCAGGCACTTTTC